>CM062807.1:229851821-230136821 GCA_031772625.1 Pinus tabuliformis | reverse complement strand
AGTGATTGAGAAGAAGAATGAAGAAGAGCTTATGAACTTGGTCCTTAAGATAAATGAGCAACTAAAAGAGACAGAGCAAGAATTAGAGAAAACACTATAAAGCAGGCAGAGTGAGTTAACCTCTCAGCATCAAAATGTAGTGCCAGTGGTTTCTATAGCAGTCCCTTCTACATTGGCAACTGATCTAGCACCAAATGTCCCTTTGGCAACAACTGAAACTATAGAAGTAACAGGTACAGGTACAACATAGGTATGTTATAGACATTTTTGTGCCTTACAGCTCTAAGCATGAAATGTCCATAAACCAAGGGATCCTAAGTCCCTAAAGATGTTGTTCCAGCTCCTAAAGAAACAAGGTCAACCAATGACAGCTTCTCCCAGAAGTTCTCCACCAAAAACTACTCAGAACTAGTCAAATCAAGATCAATTCAGATGCTCCACTAGCTGCCTGCATTGCAAAGCACCCAAATACACTGGCTAGGTGCATTGCAACACACTTGAATGCACTACCCAGGTGCGTTGAGCGGGAAATGACAAGTGGCAGAGTCATTCAACGAGGTGGAGAGACAATGGAAGCTTCCAGAATCTTCTCCAATGACACTTGCCTCACTGAATTCGACCAGTGATGAGTAAGAGGCTCTCAGTCTCCAAGTGGAAGCAAGAACTGACAGAGAGAAGCCACAAGTCAAAACATAAGCTGACTCATCCTCTCTGCTTACATCTATATATGGATCCCTCATCCCAGAGATCCAGAGGCTGGAATTTTGTACTTTGCAGAGAATTGTTGTTGGTTTTGAGATTGAGATTAGTGCATTGGGTGATTTATGCTTTGTTGGAGGTGAGGAAGGGATTCCTTTGCTGGGAGGTAGATGTTGGATCGGGACTCACTTGGTTGTATCTCCTCCTGGATCTTCTTATCATATCAATAAAACTATTTGAGTTTCTCCTACATGCTTGTGTATCAGTGATGTTTTGTTATATTTGCATGTTTAGCTTAATCTCATCCTAAGCTTTTTATGAATGTAAATCTATATCTTTGTGTAGTTTCTCTCTTCTGTGATCTTGCAGGAACTTGGTGAAGCTGGGCCGGTAAGGGAGCAGGTAGCTGGAAGCTGTCGAAGAGAAGAGCGATTGGATCAACAAACTAGCGCAAGACACAGGTTAGTTTATCCTTCCTCTTCATTTACATTTCATAAAGAAGAATACACAAGTAGTTTTCCTTGTTTGTTGCTAAGGCACTGTCACACCTTAGAGTGGGATAGGGGCGTTCTGAGTAGATACTTTTCCCAACAACAAAATGGCAACTCCACTGGGGATCATGTCTAGTTAGTTTGTTTGTGTTTCTTTTGTTGTTTGCTTCATAAACACAGAAGTAGCAATCGAACTACATTTGCCATTATCAAATGCAAAGTAGCTGCTACTTCAATCCACTCTTTGGATTTGTTTATGATTTGAACAGTTGATCCACAAATGCTCTAATTGGCCTTTGTGATAGCTCTTAGTCCTCCTTTAAATCATCCCTCTAATTGTACCTTACTGATAGCTTTTACTCGGCCAAAATCCATAGATTAAACTGCAAACCGTGACCCAGAACCCGGATAGAAGTCTCGTTTCTGCCCCAGCGCAGGCTCTGTGAAGAGGTTCTGCATTTCAACGCAGGTCCCGAGAGGGCTACCTGTGCTGCAATTCAGTTTCTCTGTGCAACAGGTGCGTTGATCAGCCCTTGCCCTGTGCAGCTGAGGTTCTTTGCATCCTTGTGTTCAGTTTTATCTCTGATTTTTGCAGCCTGTTATCAGTGTGTGTACTTATCTGAAAACCCCTTTTCTCTGCCTTAATTCCGCCTCATTTGTACAAAAAGACTATAGGTGTTCTTTGTGTATTTGTTACATCATTTACAGTTTTCCATTGAAAAGTAAAATAGTCACGATGTCGTCCTTAGATTTAGATCTGTCGTAAGTGTCGATTTTGATCTTAGGAGAAAGTTTCTTTGCTGTTGACAGTTGATTATACTTTTTACTTTTGCTTTGGTTTGAATTTGTCTCTTTCTAGTGTCGAAACGAGTGTTTACTTCAAAATCATAAAGTGTCGTAATCTTCTCTACCTTTTTGATTTCGAAAAAGAAGCTTGTTTGTGTTTTTTCACTTGAAAGAAAATTCAACTTTGTACATCAACTTTCTTTTTAGGCATCAATATTAAGAAAGTGAAAACAAATACATGCATTTGTGCATTTGCATATTGATAGTTTGTATGGTTTGATTTAGGAAAAGTGCATCTACAGTGTGCTCTTTGCTCTTTGAGAAAAGATTGTGTCTTTCTTTTCCCCTTGTAGCTAGGATTTTCATTGTTGAAAAGAGATAAATGCTTACTTATCATCTTTAGATTGCATTTAGGAATTACATCTACATCTCGTGGTGATCCAAAAAGGCAAACTTCTAAGAAAGATCAACTTAAAATAAATTGAATGAATCTAACAACGCTTTGGAACTTAACGCACAACATAGAGGTCTAGGCTAGAGACGTGTTCCGGCGTCGTAAAGCCTGGTAACTATTGTCCTCACTGATGGTTGGGTGATTCCTCCACTGTGAGACGATAAGTGCCAGTACGGATTGTGCTCCCACGTACCGTCGAGTATATATTGGGAGACCCCAATAGGCTTAAAACCTTTTATCCATAGGAAGTCGTGTCGGTCGCCCTACTGATCGCAATGCACCGAGCACAGCATTCGGGAAGATTGACTGTTGTACCGTAAAACATATTCTGCAGTTTTGTGATTGGTTTGGCACACCCTCTACCTAGATCTCCAGAGTAGTCCCTTTCGTTCCTTTTCAGACTCCTTAACGGAAAAGGTCCGTCTGAGCACTTGTCACTTCAGGCTCATTAAAAATCGAAGGAGACTAGAGTCATCTTTTGTTTTTTCTCGACTCTTAAGAATTGAAAAAACGAGTTGTGTCAAAGCGTCTAAAATTTATTTTAAACGGAATAATCATCACCTTTCCCTCGTTGATCTTCGAAGTTAGTCTCCGTTCATCACAAGTTCTTGTAGAATCGCTAGGAAATCTTTTGGATAGACTAGATATGTCTGAACAACCGTCGACATCCAAGACTGTGTCGTCCGACACAGCAGTGGCACAGCCTCCTACTGCTACTCCAACGATTTTCAATGGTATACCATCTGTCCCGGCAAGTTATCAACAACAAGCCGGAGTCCCATCAGGGACTGCTTCGACGACATGGTTAGTTCCTATTTCTTCATCCGGATTATCATCTGGTATTTCTTATGTTGAAACTCAAAAAATTGATCCAATGTGTCTTCAAAGGCCAATCTACCCTTTAAGTACTGGATTGCCACCATATGGAGGGCAGTATGCCTTTTCATTGTTCCCTCCCAGAGAACAACCATATGAGAGTTTACAACAAAGTTAAGGTCAAACTGGAATTACATCCAGCGGTTGGGTACCAATACTGCCTCAGCAACCAAGGGTTGTATATTCAATGCAACCAGTCCACCCTGTGTCGAATACTCCCACTATACCTGCTATGGTGACTGCATCACAAGTACAAGCATTACCTGTTGTATGTCAACCCCAAGTTTCTCAGGTTGCAATACAACAGCCTCTTGTCTCAATGACTCAATCGCAACCTCAGGTTAGTGCCTCCTTATCTGGAGCGACTCAGGCTCAAACAAGTACTATGACTCCTCATCTTGGTCAATCATCCAGTATTGGACAACAGCAAATGGTCCAACAACCAGGGCTGGTTCAATCTCAACAACCGTCATTCCAGCAATCATATCAAGGACCTGAGCAACAAGTCTTTGTAAGTAATGGGAAACCACATTTCCAAAGCGGTTATCAACAACCATATTATAGTGCTTATGCCCATCAACCTTGTCAAAGTTGCCAACATCAAATACATTATGCTGGTATGCAAATACCCATTGCTCAGGCGATTCCATCTTATCCTGGGTATGCTTCGCCTAACCTGAATCAACAGTTGCCCTTTGTAGCAACTCTAGAATTACCAGATCTAAACCGGCTGACGAATGATCCAATTGCTTATGCCCCTTGGTGGCCAGGGATTCTGCATAAACTTCCGTCAGATATTCCTAAATTTAATGGAAATCCGGGTGAAGATCAGTCGAATCATGTGATGACATTTCATCTGTGGTGTTCATCAAACACCCTAAACGATGATTCGATTAGGCTTCACCTTTTTCAGAGGACGTTAACTGGTCCGGCAGCAAAATGGTATATCGAATTGCCTAGAGCTTCATTCGACAACTTCAGTACCCTAGCCACAACCTTTTTAACCCATTTTCAGTTACCGATAAGGTACGAAACGGGAACCGAACTTCTTACCAACTTCAAACAAACGACGACCACTCACATATCTGATCATATACATGAATGGCGACGTCGTCGTAGAATGGTGAAAACGTATGTTCCCGATCAACTTTTAGCTGAATGGTTTATTAAGTCATTACTGCCTTCCATCACGGAAGATGTGGCAAAAGGGGGAGTCGTCACAGAAGAGCAAGTTATCGCTCGTGCGCAATATTTGGACTTGATTTACACTCAGTCTGGCACGCTCTACGATAAAATACCTGACGCCCCTAGACCGGAATTCTCAGTTCCTCCTCCTCCTAAATCAAACAATGACTCTCATGCCATCGATGGCGTGATTGGCGCGACAAACACGAAATCGACAAAGGCTACATCTAAAAAGGCCTGTAACATTTCTAGTCAAAATGCAAATGAGGAACTTCTTGCCTCGGAAGTAAATGTCGTGTCGACTGACAAGGGCAAACAACTGAAGAAACCAGGGGGCAAGAAGAAAAAGAAAGGGAGAAAAAGGAAGCAGGATGAGTCATCTCCTGAAAAGCCTTCTACAAACCCTTCTGGGCAAAGGAAACCCCCTGCGGGGTGTCATATATGCGATGAGGATCATCGGACGAGAGATTGTCCACATAAAGCTGAAGTTAAGAAACTCTTTAAGAGTTCAAAAACCTCAGCAATATTGACTGATCCATTTCCAAGCCCGGGAACCAAACTGGTTTCTAATCAAAATTCTTCCCGATCCCAAGTGCTTATGTTGTCTACCTCAAAGCAGCAAAATGATGCTTTGGCAAGGAATAAAGAGTACGGGAATCCACAGGTGTCGAATAACAAGGTTAATGAACAACCTAGTAGTTCGACAACAACTTTGACCAAAGTTGTGCCACCCATCATTCTTGAACAAATGATAAAGTCACCAAAGGGAGTAGTGCACAAATCGACATTTAATCCTCGTGCAAAAATAGCACAGAATTATAATATAATAGAGGACCTGGCCCAATCGTTGTCCGCTATGTCGACACTTGAGGTACCGCAAAATTGCCTCTCCCAAGAGCAAGCTTTATTATCAGCAATAGGTGGGATTGACCCAATGGATTCCAATCTTGTGGCCTTTAATCATAAAGGATATGACCCTCAGTTACCAGCTCAACTAGCTTTCCTTATTCAAGTGAAAGCCCTCAACAAAACTGTTCATCGAACAATTATTGATGAGGGGGCATCTACATGTATTATGTCGATTAGTTGCTGGAAAACTTTAGGATCTCCAACCTTGTCGCGATCTGCGACGACGTTAAAAGCATTCGACGGAAGGACATATACCCCATATGGTATCCTAAATAACTTGAAAGTTGAACTAGGAGGGAAAACAGTAGAAATAGATGTTGAAGTCATAGATGGAAATCTTGATTACAACATCCTACTAGGAAGACCATGGATATATGCCATGGCAGCTGTTGTGTCGACCTATTTCAGAAAGATTGCATTTCCCTTTCAAGGAGGGATTACAATCGTCGATCAAAAAAACTTCCTCCCCAATGGTTCTCAAGTTACTGGAAGCATTCCAATGATCCATGGAAGCAATCATTCGCTCCAAAATATCGGAGTAGGTCTCCTAAAAGACCCTGCCTTAATGGGTACTTTTTCCCTACCGCCTCCGAGTAATCTGGCGGAAGTGGCCATAGTGGAATATGAAACCTTCTATATCTAATGGATTTGGACTCCGAGGACGGTTCTTATCTCGTGTCAACCTCGTTAAAAAATGAAACAAGGAGTCATGAGGATAGTTCTTTTACTGTGTCAACCTCATTAAAGAATGAAACAAATCCCCTTTTCAAATCTCAAAGGTAAACCTTCATTCCAACCACCGAGTTGAATGCAATGAAGCTTTGGGGGCATGCACCTCGTTTTGCGTTATTATGCTGGGGGCATACAAACTTATCATCGAGCAGTTTTAGCACATAGTTCATGCTCGTTAAAAAATAAACATAAGACCGAGCAAGTGTTTCAATCCGCGTTTAAGCTCGTTAAAAAATGAACTATCTTCCAGTAAATAACCACCGTGAATGTAACATTATCAGCCATTAAAGCCTTGGTCATGTTTGCACCGTCACCTCCACTTTTCCATTGGCCGATCATTCACCTCCATTTGATTGTTTACCCATTTTGAGGAACAGCTGTGAAGAGTGATTTCACTAGCCATCCTTGTGACACTGCCGTGCTTGGAAAATTCCAACCCTTACCTGGAATCAGCTGCTACCCATTTTATCACTCGTTCCTCAAAAGACGAGTCTTCTTTAAGCTCTTTTCATTTGACTCGTAAAATATGAAAAGATTGTCGAGTTTTGGCCTTCCAACTCGTTAAAGCGACCGGAAGTGCTATCCCTCCTCTAGATTTTAATCTTTTTGGACTTGAGGGATTATTGCACAAAAAGATCGAGCGCTTGTTTTGTTCGATTCGTTAAAACTATCGAAAATTCATCCCTTCTGTATTGTTTTATACTTTTTCGG
The DNA here is from genome assembly GCA_031772625.1 of Pinus tabuliformis. Classification (NCBI taxonomy): domain Eukaryota; kingdom Viridiplantae; phylum Streptophyta; class Pinopsida; order Pinales; family Pinaceae; genus Pinus; species Pinus tabuliformis. Next base: position 230,129,978 of record CM062807.1, on the reverse strand, counting down.
ACTTAAGGGATTAGATGACGAAAAAGGAATTCCGGAGTTAACTTTACATACCTTTTCAGACTCTCTAAAAATGAAAAGGACCGAGTTATCTTTGTCGTTAGACTCGTTAAAAAGATTAATAGCGACAAACTTGTCTTTAGACGAGAACGAGCTTCACTATCGCTAGGCTCGTTAAAACATAGCGATGGGTTTGCCTGAAGGGCAAATTATAGAACAAGCATATGTTATCCTCCTCAAGCTTGACAAAAATAAAGAGGTACTAGTCAGCAATGACTGGGGAAAAATTGGGAAGAAACTCAAAGAATCTTTGTTGGTAGCAAGTCGCTCTTGAACATGACACTTCCACTCTGTGCCTGAGTCGGGTTGGGTTGTTTCATTCACCGGTCACATCACCATGGTCTCGCCATACCATCCACATTTGGGGTAAATGCTACCGATCCATCACATAAGTGTCGTCGACATGTTCAAGAGAAGTCATCCAGAGAAGTCAACCGTGTCCCATCCACTGCCATACATTATACTTCATTCTTTCATGACCGCCACCTTGAACCATATATCATCAGATTGTTTTCACCTCCATCAAAATCATTTTCTCCGTTCCGTGTCATTGATGTGGGATTCATCAAGGCCCTCCTTTAACGGATTGCTTCTTGTCGACATCAGCTCATTATCCAAGAAGTTGATCTAGGAACACCCCATTCAGTACTTTGAAGCTTGCATGCCTCAATGGCAAGTTTCTCACTTCCGGTGACAGGTATACATCAATGACCTTCGACCGAAAGATTTTGCATGGTGTTCGACGCCAAGTCCTTTATTCACACCACGTGAATTGTACTGCAGTACCTTGAGGGTCATCATCCTTACCGGTGATTCCTCTCGCGCTTGTTAACAATTTACATCATTGACTGGTAATCAAGCGATGTCTTTCCATGTTCGACTTCAAAACATTTCTCACATGGATCGACTTGTACTTCGATTGAAGATCGGACGAGATTGAAGACCCCGGATCTAGTTTCATCAATCCGAGCTGCGATATATGTTCAGGAAAAATAAAGACATTGACATGTACAGCGTTACAGCACAGATGATCATCCTACCAAAAGGATGATGACTTCATCAAAATCATCAGTCTTCCATCAGACGATTGTCTGTCTTGTGTACATAAAAATGAATTTATAAAGTTGATCATGGGAATGCCCGCCTCAGCGAGATCATAAAAACAGTATGAAAATAATGTATTGTATTGTATCTTATTACAGGTCTCCTCCCAGCATTGAAAGAACTTCAGATCCTCCTAATAAAGCATTTCACCCGATAAACGGCCTCATACTTTAGGGGGCAACTGTTATAGACATTTTTGTGCCTTACAGCTCTAAGCATGAAATGTCCATAAACCAAGGGATCCTAAGTCCCTAAAGATGTTGTTCCAGCTCCTAAAGAAACAAGGTCAACCAATGACAGCTTCTCCCAGAAGTTCTCCACCAAAAACTACTCAGAACTAGTCAAATCAGGATCAATTCAGATGCTCCACTAGCTTCCTGCGTTGCAAAGCACCCAAATACACTGGCTAGGTGCGTTGCAACGCACTTGAATGCACTACCCAGGTGTGTTGAGCGGGAAATGACAAGTGGCAGAGTCATTCAACGAGGTGGAGAGACAATGGAAGCTTCCAGAATCTTCTCCAATGACACTTGCCTCACTGAATTCGACCAGTGATGAGTAAGAGGCTCTCAGTCTCCAAGTGGAAGCAAGAACTGACAGAGAGAAGCCACAAGTCAAAACATAAGCTGACTCATCCTCTCTGCTTACATCTATATATGGATCCCTCATCCCAGAGATCCAGAGGCTGGAATTTTGTACTTTGCAGAGAATTGTTGTTGGTTTGTGAGATTGAGATTAGTGCATTGGGTGATTTATGCTTTGTTGGAGGTGAGGAAGGGATTCCTTTGCTGGGAGGTAGATGCTGGATCGGGACTCACTTGGTTGTATCTCCTCCTGGATCTTCTTATCATATCAATAAAACTATTTGAGTTTCTCCTACATGCTTGTGTATCAGTGATGTTTTGTTATATTTGCATGTTTATCTTAATCTGATCCTAATCTTTTTATGAATGTAAATCTATATCTTTGTGTAGTTTCTCTCTTCTGTGATCTTGCAGGAACTTGGTGAAGCTGGGCCGGTAAGGGAGCAGGTAGCTGGAAGCTGTCGAAGAGAAGAGCGATTGGATCAACAAACTAGCGCAAGACACAAGTTAGTTTATCCTTCCTCTTCATTTACATTTCATAAAGAAGAATACACAAGTAGTTTTCCTTGTTTGTTGCTAAGGCACTGTCACACCTTAGAGTGGGATAGGGGCGTTCTGAGTAGATACTTTTCCCAACAACAAGGTAGGAACCTCGAATCAGAGCACAAAAGAGTTGATCAAATCCATGGAGGAAATGAAGCTCCAGGTCACTGAAATGCAAAAAGTAAAAGAGAAATTCATTACTTTAGAGCAAAAGTATGATGTGTCAAAATTCAATTTTGCTGAAGAGGTGAGAAAAAACAAAGGCTTGACTCAACAGGTTAAAGCACTCGAAAAAAATCTTACATTTGAAAAGCTTTTGACTGATATCAGAAAGATATTATGGACCAATATCATTGAATCAATCAATGATATTTGGTCATCAATTCAAATCATGTTTGAACAAATTGACTTAGTGAAAGTTTCTCTTCAAAAGATTGAAAAAACCAAGGAAGAACTAGGAAGGAAGCCTAAAGAAGCTATCAGATTAATAAACTTTCTAAACAGTAGAAACATGCATCAGTTGGAAGAGTTAAACATAGAGGATAGGACTGGTACCATCCTCGAAATAAAGAAAGTATTGACCAAAAGGAGTCTAATGCAAGGCCTCAAAATATGCAGGAAGACATAGATGAATCTATGGGGAAATTTGGCATCTTACAAAGTAAAGGACTTCCAAGTCCTTTAGTCATCAATGACAAGCTAATGATTCAGGATGATTATCTCAACAAATTATATCAGCAAGCTAACAGTCAAACCAGTTCATTTGCCAGTTCATCTACACCCAAGGCATTGCCCACAGGGAGAGTTCTCTATGATAGTTTGGAGAACCTTTTTTATATTGAGCATGAAGTGAGGCACTTGTTTCCAGTACAACCAAATTTTGTAAAATACACAGAAGCAGATGATATCTACAGAAAACTAACAAGGACAAGATTAACAAGAGATGATTGGTGGGCCAGCATGACAGATATCTTATGATTTACCATAGTAAAAAAGTGAATTAAATTGAAGTATTTACCATAGTCAATTTTGGTAAAAAAATGATGAATGATGGTAAAGCAGGTAAAGAGTATCAATCACAGGTAAGAGAGTATCAGTGAAAAGCTAAAGTCAATCATCCAGCACAAAATTACGAGCAAGACAACAAGATGCATATTCATAGGACCCGCCTCTAGCTCCATCAACAAAAACAGGAATAGCAAACAAGAAGTTCACATTCAGTTTCTACTTTCGAGAGCATCTATCTCTACATTCATGTAGAATATATTTAGTCTTCCTAGAATGTATCTCTCTTAGTTAGGAGATATTTTGATGTAAATTTTGTATAAGTACTTATTCGAAGTACTGAGTGTGGATTCTTAGACATTTCTGTAGACACCTTATTTTGGAATAGAAGTGTTGTTGAACAACTATTGTATGGCTGGCTGGACAAAGTAATAAAGCAAAAGACTTTTACAGGATATCTATGTCAAACGAGAAACAAATAAGTATTCTATATCTTATGTTTTTATAGTTTTCTAGTTTAAATATTCATATGTGTTTCATATCTGAATGATAAACAAAAAATTATATTTCAGAAAGAGATTTACTAAATTCTGTCTTTAAAATCGTTTACTTTCTTAATGTTTTCTTCTAAGCTATTATAGGTAGGGAATTCTTAATTTCTCCTTGCTTTCATAGTTTATCATTGTGGCCATTTAACAAAAAAAATTTAATTGCTTTTTGTTAATGAGCACCCACTTTCCCACACCTTGAACTTTGTTGAAGGATTCTTAATTTCCCTTCTTCCCCTTCAAGACCATTTCACCCTTTTAAGCTATCATTTGTCTTTTGTTTGGCTATCTTGACATGTTAAACCCTCCTTTAGTTAAGCCATCTTCAGTTGACTCCATAGCCCAATGGCCTGAAATACCTTGTTCTATCCATCTGCTCTCGAATTCCATCACCAAACAAAATCAAGACCCCCCAAGCTTTCATAACTAGCCTAATATCCCATAAACAAAGCTTAATCATAAAGAGAGAGCCTTCTCTGAGTACAGATTGGCTAGATTCTCTACTTAAAAGATTGGTTAGTGGTTACCTCGAACCCCTTTCCTTCTTCTAACAACTTCAAGGAAAATATGAGAGATAACAGGTGTGATAGGGAGCACCTAGTCATGATGACAGGGAAGCAACTATGGTGATAGACCCAGTAAAAGGGTCGGTGTACCAACATGGTACAATTAGTCATGGAAAAGTCATTTATGTTTTGTGATTTTTCTCAAATATTGAAGTACAGTTGCAAATTTAGATTAGGCAAAGGGGGTTGAAGATAGAAAATGTTCATTAGGATATTGTTTCAGTCTAGGCTCCATTATGACTATGAGCATGAAGTAAACATCTCTCACACTCTGTATTGGAGTTGGATGGAAATTTTGAAGTAGTAGGGCTTTAGAAACTACTTGCAAAATTGTTTGATCAGGTGCGAGTGAAAGTATGATGACAGGTTGGAGCACCTTGAGATGTAGTATGAAGACATGGTACATAAGAGAGTAGTATGGCTCTAGTTCTACAGTCAAGTAGATTGATCACAAGATGAAGTATGTATAATTCAAGGACAAACTTGAAATGATTGAGCATGTCTCTCTCAGCAAGAGGGAGTGATGAAATAGCAACATCAAGGAGAGGAATTCTCTCTAGATCAAGTTGACCAGGAGAATGATCCAGTTGGGGACAAACATTTTTCCTTAAGAAGAATGATTCAATAGAGGACATATATTCTTCCTGAGTCAAATATATTGACCAAAATGAGGAATAATGGTCCTAGAGGCCTATACACTTAGTCTAGTGGGTGCATTTCAACATCAAACTCAGACTCTCCAAATAGGATGAGAAGCACACTTAGCATGAGACTAGAAATCACTCATAAAGTGTAAGGCCCTTAGAGATTCACCATGATTCAAAGAAATTGACCAATATGATGGTGATTAGTTTGTATGCCATGTGTGAGTGTGACCATAATATGGTGACTAGGTGATCCTAATATATGCCATGTGTCAGGTACCAACCGGGATATGGCAAGTAGTTGATGTTGATGATTTACAATGAGTTGGTAATTAGATGATGTTGTTGATCTACCATGTGTCACAATTATTAACCAAATTATAAATTATGGAAAATTTGGAAGTATTTGTGAGCATGAAACAACAATAATTAAAGTTTTAATTCTGAATACCTACTATAGATTTCAAGTTGAGTCAATGGAGCATATTGTTCTTAGTCTTGAGTACAAATATTACTTTGTTCAAGGCCACATATCTTGACTATAAAGTGACCATGAGGAAATCATAACATGGAATAAGTTTTAATATCGTTGAATTTGTCTATAAAAGTCTTGGAGATGCTTGGATACTTACCTGTAATCATAAGCCTGGATGAATTTGCAACGAATTCAAGTTTCATAAAGATTTACATGCATAAAATACAATAATGGGAGAATTAAGTTTAGATATCGATGACTTCTTGAATTGTTGGAATGAGTGTTTTGCATCATCACTACAATCTTTTTTTTAGTATACTTAGATTATCTCTTATCATCATAAGAGAAGCTCAATCAAAATTTTGAATACTTGCATCATAATATTCTGATATACCAAAGGTCTATTTCAAAGACTTATGTCTCAAATATCCTAAGAGCCTACATTCTCCTCAAAAGATAATGAGAATTGCAGGTATATGGCTCTGGCAATAGAGGGAGAAGAATTGGAAGAACGATGCAAAACATGTGATAAAAGGACATGTTCCAAAATTGATATTTGAAGGTCTGAGCTTAAGAGGGAGAAAGTAGATAATAAAATTTGAAATATGCAGGTTTGTGACTAGAGATGAGAGAATAGAAGATTCCCTGAGTAAGAGGGAGATAATGTTTTTCTTGAATTTTTAAGACTTTGAAGAAGTCCCATAATTTAATAAGGCCTTAAGTACTCATGTGGAGCAATTATGATATGATGTACTAAAGAAGGGGCATGTAGAAAATCTTATGTTAACTTCAGAGGGAGCTCAAAATGATCACAGTAGAATATGTCTCAAATTAATAGGGAGTTTGCCTATGAATTTGACATGAAGGATATTGACTTGATGCACTACTATTTGGGACTGGAAGTCTAGTTGAACCCTAGTAAAATCCTTCTTGGACAAGGAAAATATGTCATAAAGATCTTCAGAAGTTTGGCAAGATGGAGTGCAAGTCTATGACAACTCCTATGGTGATGAACTTGAGAAAGATGAGATTTTTTGTGTCTAACCTCGTGGATTAATCCATGTAACGGAAGTTGATTATATCATTGATGTATTTGGTAAATATTGGGCCAAATATTTTCGTTTTGGTAAACACGTTGAGCCAGTTCCAGATGGAACAGAAACATGATAATTAGACTATAGAAAAGCATATATTGAGATATGTGTGTAGTACTGTCAGCTACTATTTGAGATATTTTTTGAATGGTGAGATATAGTTGCAAGGATATATATACTATCATTGGGTAGGGAGTGTGGATGATAGGAAGAGTACAACTGGTGTATGTTTCAGTTTGGGTTCTGCTATGATATCTTGGATGAGCATGCAGAAGACCTTTGTCGCAGTCAGCACTATAGAAGAAAAGAATATTTCAACTTATTTGGCATGTTGTGAGTGATTATGGAATCAGAAGATACTCTCTAGATTATCCGACCAAATGTTGGAACTGGCTGTGTTTTCTATGAAAATCAAGGTTGTGTAAAGTTGATAGACAATCTAATGCTTCATGATAAGACAAAATGTATTGAGATTAAGTATCACTACATTTATGATATGGTATAGAAGGGAGTGGGGAGGATCTTGTATATCTCCACTGATGAGCATAAATGTGATATTCTCACAAAGCCTCTATTTTAGGTGAAGTTTTTATACTTTAGAGACAAGCTTGGATTAGTGGATAACTCCTCTATTAGAGAGAGGAAGTGCTAATGTGACATCAACAGGGGTACAACTTGGATTGTTGGTGACAATAGGAGCATGACTCATACTGTTGATGGATGGAAAATTGGGGTATGGCTTAGACTATTGGTGACAATAGGAGCATGACCCAAATTGTTGATAGATGGAAAAAAAGGTATGGCTTAGACTATTGGTGACAAAAGGAGCATGATCTGGACTATTAATGGATGGACAATAGGGGTATGGATTAGAATGTTGGTGACAACAAGAGCATGACCCAAACTATTGATGGATCATACAACATGGGTATGACTTGGACTGTTGGTGACAACAAAAGCATGACCCAGACTATATATGGATGGACAACAGGGGTACGACTCAAACTATTGGTGATAATAAAAGCATGGACTAGACTATTGATAGATGGATAATAGGGGTATGGCTCGGACTATTAATAATAGGAGCATGCCTGAACTGTTGATGGATGAACAAATAGGGGTATGGCTCAGACTGTTGGTGACAACAAGAGAATGGCCCAAACTATTGATGGATGGACAATAGGGGTATGTGTTAGACTATTTGTGACAATAGGAGCATGCACCAGAATGTTTGTGAAATAGCATGAGGGACAATATTCTTGAAAGGAATGGTCTCTAAGGACCAAACACTTGTGGAGTGGGTACCTTTTCAACATCATGACCTAGAGAGAGGAATTTGGGTTTGGGACATGGGTTTCCCTAGGGTTTGACCATGCAGGATGGTAGCCTGAACTAGTTAGAGTGCCATGAGGTGAGGCGCCAACTAGATCATGGTGACTAGTTGAGTAAGTAGCACTGGTTAGGAGAAATAACCTAGGTTGTGGTACACATTGATAATGATGTTGATGTAGGTCAGGGCTATTGACCTAGATAAATAAGTTATCAATGATATTTACCTTTTTTTTAGAAAGTTCATGTATATAAAAAACATTTGGATAGTCATTATAGAGACCTCCCTACCTAAGAAGGAGTATTGAATAAATGTAGCTATGGGCTATCTTCATAATCCTTGATGTACTTATAATACTATATAAAAAATAAAAATAAAAAAAATTAAATGTTAAATTAGAAGAAAGAAAATTAAAAGAAATGAAATGAACAAAATCACCTAAAATTGAGATCCTTCAACATAGGTCATACTCACCTAAATAACATGTTAAATTAGAAGAAAGAAAATTAAAAGAAAGTAAATGAACAAAACCACCTAAAATTAAGATCCTTCAAAATAGGTCATACTCACGTAAATAACATATTTACTTACTACCCACCATAATTTAAGCAAGAATTTGCATAAAAGACAAAATAAGAACAAGATGTAAATAAATATATTTATTGGACACACCATTATTTACGTCAACTTCAACACTTTAACAAATATGAGTAAAAGTGTAAATGTGTAGAATTACTAAAATTTAATTTACAAAAAAACATGATTTAATTTAAGAGACATGTCTCTTGCGTATCTTCACTTTAAAATACACTTGAACATTTTCATTTTAAACATACATTTATCACACACATATCTCTACTTAGCATCACAAAATGTAACTAGTTTTTAGCTTGATGATTATAAAAAAACTATAATATATATTCATAAGTAGTTACCATAGTTCAAAAATAAAGTATGTATAACATGATGTAACTAGTTTTTCGCTACTTTACCTAAGTAGGTTTTTCATACGGTATATACATATATCTTTCTCAATTTATTATGAGAAGAATTTAGTGCGACACTTTTTGTTCACCTACAAGTAGTTAAAGAGATATTTTCAAAAAATAGAAGATGGTAATTTTTAGCAATGGAAAGACACTAGAAATATATATGTTTTATCCATCGAAGAAAAATTGTTTGATTTATTGGTAAGAATCATAGCCACATTAATGTTTCTCTTCCTATGTGAATGTAAATTTTGTTTATATAAAAATAGAATTTGTAATTTTTTTCCTTGAAAAAAACAAAAAAACAAAAATTAAAATGATTCAATTTTAGAGGGAGGTAGAATATATATACCTCCATAAATTCTAGTATTAAAATTGTTACACAAAAATTAGTTTCTTATCCCATAAAAAGGGAGATCTTAACAAAATTTGATACTTGACTGGATTTTGACCTTAAAATTAAATTATTATTATTATTATTAATTAAAGTGACAAATTTTATTATAAAGTAAGTGTCAATTAGTAAAAAAGTATTCATTATTGACTACTTTTAAGGAATATCACTAATTCATTATTTCTATTAAAGAAAATTTATTAATAATTTGTAATAATCCATAAATCATAAATAGATCAATATTCTAGATTTTAAATTTTAAATTTGTTTTCTTAAATAATTGTTACATTATTATAGGAAATTATAAATCTTATTTTAATATTTTTTATTACAATTTTTAAAAAAAATAAAAATATTTAGTTATTTATATATTTATATAGATCAATATGTGATTTTATTATTAGTTGGATATTTCTATTGAGAATAAAAATTTGATAATTGAGTGGTAATATTTTTTTTTGTAAGCTATGGTAGTTCCTTCTTTTTTCTATTTATAAAAGCAAGTTGTTCCATATACAAACTCTTGGTGGCCTCAACTTGCCCACATGGGAAATTAAGTCTGTTGGACACCTTAGTCTGTTATAAGCCATCCAGTAGCAAAATTTTACCAATCTTTCAACCCAAGCTAAATACACTTCACAACTAGATACACAGTTTAAGGTCTGAACTGACATACAAAGACAAGAAAAGTAAAGGCTATCCGCTAAAAAGTCCAGTAAAACCTAGAAGGTAAAAAGCTATTCCTTGCTAGCATCCTGTTGGGGATGCACGATAGCCAATGTTGCAGCCGAGTCACTCGGCACCGGTGACAACTACATCATTCGTTGTTGGATCCTATACAGCTTGCTATCCTGCATAAACATGACCATTTGCAAATTTTTCATTTCCTTTTTGAGGTTGGGCATTCCTTGGGCAATTTCCGCCATCTCCCCCACCACCTATTCTAGAGCTCTGGCCAACAAGCATTTCATGACCCAGTATATGTACAAGGTTTGTTTGAATAGAGTCATCATGCCCCTGGTATGCCCTGGGTCGGGGACAAGGTCCCCCCATTCTTCCATTTCCAGCTCTGAGTCTTCCTCCATGATAGTGTCCTCCATCTCCTAGATCAGCTTATGAATGTTGGCATCCATTCCTTCTTTGTATGCTCTTGCTGCCTCATTGACAGCCACCTCGATGGGTTTCCTACCCTTTCTGGGCCCTGCATTCTCCGAAGTGATAGGTTCTTTTTTTAATGTTTGGCTCTGGCACCCTCGACCCCCTCAGCCCCTGCCTCTGCCTAGGAGAGCCATATCTTTGTTTTTAGACTCCTGCTTACAATTATCAACATAAAACGTTAAATTTGGAAAATCTTCATACATCCAGTCCTGTAACATTTCCTTCTTTCTAAGAATTCCCACCCAATTCAAGCCCCACTCCGTCTCTTTGTAGGGTTATGGCTCTCTCCCACCTTGGTCTAAGGGGAGTGGTCATGCAATCTAACCTCCAATCCTTCCGGGAATTTTCATCATTAGTTTCCCAAGACTGCCCCTTTATCCTGAAATTGTACTCCCCTGTCATGTCTATGCTTTGGCTTCTATTATGCAGCTGATCACGACCATCTCTCTGCCTCTCATCCCTGTCCTCAGGCCTACCCTGACGTAGCCCCTTCCCAACGTACCCAAGCTTGCACCCCTCATTCAACATACTATACTTCTCAGAGGGAGTTACAGGAGGTAAACGAGAAGACACATACCTGGAAATATGCTCAGCCCCTGAGGTCCTCAACGTTTGTGCTGCCCTGCTCCCGTCTTCTCGTCTCTGCGTTCTGTGCTCTCTCCCTGCTCTTGCCATCATCATGTATCCCTTCCCACCTACCTTACGTCCCATCCGTCTGCCGCCGTCGTTCTTGCCAACCTCTCTCCTCATAATCGTGCCACTTCTCTCCATAGATGCTCCCATGGTCATGCAAGATGACACCACGCTCTATTGTTCAAGTATGAGGACAATGGTCGACCGTCCTTGCCATCCTCTTGTCTTTTTTGTCTTAATGCCCATGCCCTCCCACTTCGTCACCCCGATCGGGGGAGCGGTAATATTATTTTTATAATGATAATTTATTAGTTTATTAAAATATACTTCAATCAAGAGAGGCAGAATGTGTATACTTTTATAAATTTGAACATTAAAAATATTAAGCAACAATTGATTATTTATTCCATAAACAATAGAGTCTTAATACCAATTTGATATTTCACTTAGTTATAATTTTAAAATTAAATTATTATTGTTAATATTGTTGTTGAATATATAGTTTTCAATTAGTAATGAAAATATTCAGTAATTACTTTTAATAAATATAATTAACTTAATTTTATCAAAGGACAAGCATAAATATATTGCTAAATTCATAAATACATAAAAAAAAAATTATATTTTATATAAAATATATATATATATATATATATATATATATATATATATATATATATATTCTTACTTTATGATAAAAAAAAATTAAATCTTATTTTAATATTTTCTAATGTTTTTTATTAAATACTTTGAATTGATGATGACAAAGTGCACTCTTAAACCACTACCTTTTGATAGATCAGCAAATAAACAAGCACAACTACCCAATCCCTCTATATATAATTAATCAAAATTTAATTTATGAGAAATTCTTTGGTGGAAATCACATGATAGAACATTTGTCAACGTGTTTTGATCCAATGAGTGTGGTTCATCATTAAGACAAGTTGAAGAACCAGATCAAGGCTACATATTAAATAGGGATAGCATATCATCCAACGGTTAGGTTTGGCTAAAAAATGGCTATATTGAAAAACGACTATATAAGGTTAGACTAGATAAACAAGAACGGCTCAATATGACTAATCAATTTTAATTATATAATATTATAATGCTAAAATATTATTTTGATATTTAACATATGTTATTTAAGAGATTAATATTAAATTAAAATTGGTATAATATATTAAAATAGCTAGAAATAATAGTTAGTAATAAAAATGGTAAAATAATAACCAATAATTAATATTATAATATTTATTATAATAATGTTATAGTATTAGTCTAAATTAAGGATTAAAATGATCATAGTTATTGTTATATTATATATACTATATCTCTTTAGATTATTCATGAAAAAAAGGGGGGAATTTAATATTTAACATCTATTAAATTATGTTGAATTAATGTAAAATTAGTAGATCTATGGATACTATTATAGAATGAAAGGATTAAAACAATTATAATTATTGTTAAATTATGTATACTAGATCTCTTTAAATTAGTCATGAAAGGGGGAAATTCTCTACTAATATCTAACCTATATTAAAAGTAGTATACAATATGAATAGGGTATCAATATATAGTAGACTTTATGGGAACGAGTCTTACTATTGCCCGGGAAAATTAGTACTAGTAAGGATTTATTGAATTGTTATAATAATAACTAAAATAAACATATTAGAAAAGTCGAGAATTTAGAACATAAATAAGCTCATTAAATATCTTATACTATATAATCTAACCCTATAGGAAAGGATTGAAAAGGATTATAAGAAATCAAGGAAGAAATCCAAAAAGGAATTAAAGGATAAGAAGGGGAAAACCTAAGAACAAGCTATAAAAAGAGGGAGGGGCGGAAGGGGAGGAAACAACTATGAGGCGAGGGTCGGGACCCAGCAACTAATCTTCGAATCGTCCTCTCTATTGAGATTGCTTGGTCTCCTTTCAATCTCAATGGCTTCCCTAAATTTTTGTTGATGAAATTGCGAAACTCTAGCAATAACATTGACCTCCTCAATACAGACATGATGTTTGGTCTTCTCCACATGTTCTGCTAGGCTGGAAGACTTGGTTCTCCTATGTATAAGATCAGCTGCGTGTTCACTAATTCTTTGATTAATGGAGTGCCTAGTCTCACCAATATAGGGGGTCCCACAGGAACAAGGAATAATATAGACCCCCTTCATGTCCTTAAGGTTGATAGCGTCCTTTACAGATTTGAGGGATTTACGAATGTTGTTAATGGATCTAAAGGTCGAGGGAACATTATGCATCCTAAGAATTATCAGTGGTCCCTAAAACATAAGGCAGATGGACCCCTGGGGTTCGATCTTTATGATCTTTTTTAGCAACCGACTTAATAGAAGCTTTGAGAAAAGCCTTCTGACCCAGGAATCTGCTATAACCATTCTCAACAAAGACATTGCGAGGTTTGTCGTTTTACAATTATTTTCAGAACCAAAATAAGCTTTCCATCCCCCATTAATCCTTTTTTACAATTATTTTCAAAACCAAAATAAGCTTTCCATCCCCATTAATCTTTTTCTCAATACTGTAGTTCTAGTTGAACTTGTGATGAATATCAATTCCTAGATACTTGTAGAAAGACACTCCAAATTACTTAAATTATTTTTAAATAATTAATAATTTATTTATTTTTTAATTTTAAAAATTAAATTGTCATTCCAAATCATAAATAAAATCCACCTATCATTTCATATAACATCACCAAAAATTTTATTTACACCATGCAAAAATAAAAACTAAATTAATAACCCTAAATATTATTAAAAAAATAATATAATTCAAATATGAAAAGTTTTCGAGATATGTATAAAGAGACATTGAGAACAAAATAATAATAAGAAAAAAAACATAAAGATTAAATTGATGCAGCATGATTGGAACACATCCACATATTTTTATAAGATTATAAGACATGGATAATAAAGTAAAATAATATTCTAATGATTGATATGGATGCCAAAGAAAACAATTCCATCGTAAGAATAACGTCATCATAATCGCGCACACAATATATCTTCACTTTGACTTTTGACTTAAAGAAGGTAAAGTACACAGTGATTTGAAGATGACAGGCATATCAAAAAAGAGAAGAAAACGCATTTGCATGTGCTCTCATGTCATGTGCTATGCTAGTACGGGGAATGTGCTTCTCTCATTTCCTTCCTTCCTTCATGCCTACCACTCACTTCGTATCACACCACACCACATGCAGTATGTATAATGTATTTCATGCCTACCACTCACTTTTTATCACACCACACCACACCACACCACATGCAGTATGTATAATGTATGTAAAAGAAGACTTGGAAAAAAGAAGCGTGTTTTTAAAGTGTAAGTAAGGCAGTCATCATGTGAAAATTGAAGTTTTCTTTTGGGCCATTCATTATAAATTCGATTTAAAAATGAAGGCAGGTCAATTGGAACGTGGAAATAAGGAGGCAAGGCAAGGCAACAATCCCAAATTAATACTCATCCAATTCATTCATTCATTCCTTTCACTTTTAGACGCATCTTAGAGTGAGTGGGTAGGATGTCACATAAATCTTATCCACACACACAAAGGTAAGTTTAGTAGATGATCCAAAAATGAAATAAATAAAAATAATAATAAATAGTAGGAAGGGTGTTGAAAAGCAAAACCCAGAAAGGAAGGATGATAATGATGACGCATACAGTTTCCATAATAGATTAGATGAATGTAGATGATGGGCAGTCGGAGACGAGATTTGATGTAACAGGCATTATCAAATTGTACCCGCGCTCCTCTCTTTACGCAAATGCTTTAACCCTGCTGTGCAAGTTCCGTAGGAATTTCATGGCGAAATGAAAGCGACTACAAACATCATGGAATGAATGGAGACGGATTTTATTGGAAAAGTTTGAGGGGAAACCATAAGGACATGACACGAATAACTTAACTTGCTTTTGTGGAGTCGTAAGTAAACGCGTGCGCACAATGCAAATATTTGCAGATCAGTTCCTCAAGGTCCCACGCCCACTCCAGTAGAATAATAATTCTTGACTCCCATCCATAACTTTATCTCAAACAGTTACAACAATGAATGTTTTCCTAATTCGCGAGTCTGATGAATATACTTTTGGGGTCAATCATATATATAAGTACCAGCCACCGGCCCCATTCCGAATTATATTATTTCACCACTGGCGTCTTAAAGTTATCGTGCACAATCCGATGCAACTGCCCACTAGTCGCGCACACAGTGAATGTGATTTGAGGTTGGAATTTCAGGCTTTTATTATTCCTTCGCTTTCCTTTTCTTTTCATCACCAGCACACGTAAACGCCCAAGGAATATTATGGTCTCTCTATCCCTTAAAAGCTATTTGCTTCTTGTGCCGTTTATGTGTGCAACTTTCCTATATATATATATATATAAATGCCTTCACATAAAAACAATAACAATGTGTACGCACGCAGCATATCTTATCTGTGTTGTTTTCTGGAGTTTTAGGTGTTTCTGCATGCTCATCACTTGTTGAACATTGTGATGCGTTGCGTGTTTCATGCGACTGTAGGCCAAAGCCATATTTAAAGAATCATAGCGTTGAGTGCTGTCACACACTCATTGGCTACGAAATTTGGACCCCTCAAACATTTTGTATGAGTGAGGCATTTATATATAAGTACACATCTCATGTTATTTGCGTTGAGCCAAAGGAAAGATTAGAGTTGGTGGAATATATTAACTGCAGCGTAGTACGCTAGAAGCTGTAAGGTTTCTGCGTTCAAAACAAGCGAAACAAAAAAGAAGAAAAAGAATGAATCCAAGGTGGCCCTACTCTGCAGACAAAGGAAAGTTAAAGAAAGGTCCATGGACGTTTGAAGAAGATCTTCGTCTTTTACGATATATCAGACTCCACGGTGAAGGCCGATGGAGTGCTTTAGCCAAGGCAGCAGGTACGCTCGCTCCAAAATTAAATTAATCTTTCATCTCAATTCAAATTGCATTCTGTTCTTCTTGATTTAATTGTGAGTGGTATAGGCGGAAGTTAATCTGGAAATATGGGTGCAAAGTTACCCATTTTTTGCTCTCTTCGCAACTCCTTTCTTTTTTGGTTCGATATTCTTAGCACCTTAAAATATGTATGCTCGCTGGGTATTTTGAATTCATTTAGGATAAGATTGAAGTATTAAACGAGTTTTCCTTGCTGAAAATAGATATTTAAATTTCAAAACTTTAATCGTGGTGTGATCAGTAGAGACAGAATATGATAGATCCATATTTGACAATTAGCTATAATTGTAAGCTTTTCTCATGTATTGAGACAGACTGTTGCAATAATTATGGTGGGTTGGTATTTGATCATTCAGGGCTTCAGAGATGCGGTAAAAGTTGCAGACTGAGATGGGTAAACTATCTGCGGCCAGATCTTAAGCGTGGTAATATAACTCCGGAAGAAGAACAAGTGATAATCGATCTACATGCCCGCTGGGGTAACAGGTATGCTAACTATTTCTAGGGCTGGATGGGGTGATGATGGCACAATCGTACTCTAATGGTTTTTGACTATTGTTATTTTAGATGGTCGTTAATAGCAGAAAGAATGCCCGGTAGAACGGACAACGAGATAAAGAATTATTGGAGGTGTCATCTGAAAAAGAAGCTTCAGCATACAGCAGACAACAGCAATGCCTCTCCAAATTCTAATCTTCCACAACAACAAGTTAAGAATGAGCAAATACCAACAGCGCCACTGGAGCAACAGGTGTATGAAGACAAGCATTGCAGTGCCAGTGTCGATCTTGAAATCCCTACGGTCTCGTCCTCCGCGCCTCAGGAACTAGTCCATAGAAAGGGATTACTTATGAGGGGTGACTCAGATTTAGAGGTTACCGAGATGGATTATATGGGCCAACCAGGCGGCAATACCCTGTCGGCTCTTGTCAGTGGAAGCCAGGCAATTGAAAGGGACATAGTAGATGCAGCCCCGCCCCCCATACTTTACCGATTTCCTTCAGGAATTCCAATAGAAGACGATGCAGCCAGAGTGTTACAAGTTTCTTCCCGCGCAAATTCGAACGCCACGGGGATTACCGATTATTTGTATCCATATGGGTGCGAACTGGAATATTCCGGCCTAGATGTGGGGGCAGATTTTATGCTGTGGAACCTTTGCTCAACTCCTGCCGTCTCACAATGCGAATCGCACTCTCCATTTTCATATGCTCATCATATGTGACGTGCAACGCCTGAAAATGTTAAATCCATGGCCATGTCATCAGTTTGTTGTGAAATCATTTGGCAGGCAGCATTGCAATTCTTCAACTCTTTACATACACCTTTTGTGCTACGAAATTGTTAGCCCCATAATTTTATCCTGCACTTTATTCAAATTGTGTTGCGTTCGTCAAATGCCTCTCCTCTCATTCTGGAAACACATTCAGCGCAATGAGATATTTATGTAGCCAAACATTGTCTAATATGTGGAGTTACCAGCCTTGGACTTTTGGAAGTGCAATACTGATCCAAGATTCTGTTTTTCTTAATTTGTTTTACATAATGCTTAAACAATTGGTTACAATGAACCCAAAAGTAACATAGAGAAAATATATACAATGATAACTCAACACCGTATTCAATCATATAAAAATCAAACTTTGATTTAAATGAAGGAGTGGCAGTTCACAGGTGTGTACAGCATCTGGAGAGTGCACTCAAAACATATCTCGTTCACTCTACATTCCATCAAATGAATATTATAATATTAAATACAAGTAGTTGTAAACAACCTCCTAAAATTTAGAAACTAATCTTAAACTAAAGAGATGCGTTACAACCATATAACCATTTCTTCATTATTTTTTACTGAATCAAAAACTTTTCACTATCTATCGTGTTAATGGTTTCTTATCATATTTATTGTATATATATGAAGAACGAAAATAAATAAAATAGAATGCGAACTTACTTTTATTGATTAATAAACAAACAAATAACCTTCAATCCACTACACATGGTATGACACATATTTGCAATAATCAGATCACATGTAAAAGCTTTAACAAACTAAATTGTGTTTAGTGTTCAGTGTAAGGTTAAAGGGAAACCTCGTGGGGTGATCTTGTCATTCGACAGCTTTTTTAATAAAAATGGTTAGGTTTCTATTAAATTTAATTTAATTTTGTATTGAATTTATGGTAAAAAGTAATTTAGTTTATGAACTTACTAGATGTAGATTAATTGGTAATACACGCACCTTTTGTGTAAAAGTTGTATGTTCAAACGGCAACCTTTATCCGATTGCAGATTCGGTTAAGACCCTCCTTTTTTCTCCGTTTATATTGACAGAGGTTTAACGTTGATGGCAAAATTAACTATTTATCACAGGAAAATGGCGCAGCGGGAAACTAATCCTGCAGCTGGTATTGTATTTATGCCCTTGAGCGACGAGCTCGAAGCATAAGGCATAGAGATCCCACGTGCCTTCACAGAAGAAGGTCGAAGCCGCCGTTGTTTTCACTTTATACTTTAATTCAATTCATCCCAGTCTGCGTCGTTGAACTGCACAGATCCGAATTATGTTTTTTTTAATATTTTGCTGGTTTACCACAGATTTTTTTCAAATTAATATATATATATATATAATTATTTTATTTATAAATATAATGATAATAATAAAGTTCATAATTTATCTTTTAAAAATATATAAAACGTTATTAAATCATATATAAATATCTGCTAAAAAAATATTAAACGATTTTTATTTGATTATTTTATTTTTTTTAATTATTTTTCTTATTTATTATAAATAGATGCATAAGATATAGGTTGTTATGTTTTTTTTAATTTTCAAAAAAATATTTATTCTCATTAAAATTAATAATCATATATTTTTTTTATTTTTCAAGTAAGATATTATTTAGAACTAAATTTTATAAAGATAAATTTCCTACATTTATTTTTTTATAATATCTCTATTCGGTATGTCATGTTATTATTATTTTTTTTATTGTCTTTCTAAAATTTAAAAGGTGAAAGTCCAATATTTTTTTTTCAACATTCTAAAAAATAAGATCATATAGTTGTCAATTTGTATGTTTAAAATACTATTCATTTGTTTTTCTAGGATGATTTATAACATTAAGCTACATTTCTTATAGATGGTGACCCTTTTAATAATATTGATAATGTTAATTATTAAAAATAGCTTTTCATGATCCAAGTAATTCATGTTTCAACAACATTTAGTTTGGAAGACTTTTACAAAAGTCAATATTGACACAAATGCTTGCATACCTGAACAATTCATAATGAATTTTTTACATGACACTTTAAAAAGATGGCAAAGTGTTTCTAATATCATTAAACATTGAGAGAATCAAAAGAAAGAATTATATTAGAGATCTGGAATCAAACTTGCATTTTGGATACAATCCTCAAATATTATATGATAACCATCATGAATATAAAATTGTACAAGAAAAAAATAATTTATAAAACAAAAAGGTCTCATGGTTCTATTGTAGCGGCTACAATCACCCTCCAAAATTTTGCCTTAACCTGTTTTGGAGCCTCCCTACCAACCTTACACAACAACTTGTCTCGCTTCGTCAAGTCCTCAAGCTTCAGTGTCTTTCTTGCTCAAAGGTACCCTGTCAATCACAGTTTGATCTTTTCCCTTCACCGGTTGCTCACCTGGACTTGTTCGAGGTGCA
Organism: Pinus tabuliformis; assembly: GCA_031772625.1. Classification (NCBI taxonomy): domain Eukaryota; kingdom Viridiplantae; phylum Streptophyta; class Pinopsida; order Pinales; family Pinaceae; genus Pinus; species Pinus tabuliformis. Next base: position 230,110,145 of record CM062807.1, on the reverse strand, counting down.
GGCTGAGCAGCGTCCCCTTGAAAATTGCGCATTTCTGGAGGGAAACTAGCCTTCCCTCCATAAATTGCGCAATCCTCTCTAACATCCTGCTGGGCTCCAAGATTGCGCAATCCTGCCAGCCAACCCTCCCAGCATGATTTGGGCAAATTTTCCCAGCAGCAGGCTGTTCAACCCATGATTTGCGCAAATCTGGGCAATAGTCAGCTTCTCCACCCAAAAATTGTGCAAATCTCCTAGGCAGCCAACCCAGCTCCCAGCGAGAAATGCACATTTTCCTCCAGCAGTTAAGCAGTTTCTTGCATGTGAAGTTGAGTTCACTGGTTCCCTCAAGGACTGAGCAAAACAGACTTGCAGACATGGGTTGTTTCTCCCAAGGTAGCATGCAAATGCATCCCTTGTTTCATGGATCTATGTTTAGTAGTTGGAGGTTACATGCAAGGAGACATTCTGAAACCTTCCACCAAGTGTCGCTTCCCCTAGATTCGTGGCATGCACGTCACAACCTCAATATTATCAAAACTCATCAACCAGACACTGTAGAGCTCATTCCCCACATCAACTTTGTAGCTCTGACATCCCACATCACATCTAGTAGCAGTCGGCACATTCAGCTCAGATGTTTTGGGGTAAGCTCGCTTCCCATGCCTTGTGCTGCATTTTTGTCGCTTTTTGTGTTTTCACTTGTGGGAGTATTATTTGCTTTATTTAGGTGAATTCTTGTTGTCGTTTACATACATACTAGCTTGTCCTAGCTCTGTTTTAGTTTTTGTTGCTATCTCACTACTGATGCATGCATGAAACTGTTTTGCACAGACGTTCGCCCAATCGACGAACTGCCTCACCCACATGCATGTTGATCTGTTTGCTGAATATTTCATTCATGTTTTTCATGCATTGTTAATCACTTCTTCTATCACTTAGTGTCACCATGCATTCACTGACTTACTTGCTTTCAGTTTCCCATCGGCGAGTCGGGCCAACCTTGGCCCGAGCTCTGCCTTCACCAAGGCTGCATTGCGCAATATGGGAAAGGAAGGCTCACCTTCCTCTCCAGATTTGTGCATTCCTTCCTAGCACTGGCCTCTAGGACTGTTTTGCGCATTTCTGGAGGACAGTGGCTGCTTGGCCCAAGAAATTGCGCAAATCTGTCCCTAGGCCAGCAGTCCTTCCCAGCTGGAATTGTGCATTGCGCAATCCTAGCAGTCAACAACCAGACTGGACTGTGCATTACCCAAGTTCCAGCAGTCAGTCTATCTCCCAGCATCCCAAACTATGCCTTGTGCAGTCTTGGAAATCGTCTCCTGACCAAAATTGGGCAACCTTCATGATCATGCACCTAGGTATGTTGCAAGACAGTTCTCATGTTCATTTCAGTTTTCGACTAACAGATTGCTTATCGTGAGTGTTGCCATGTCTTTAGGTATCCCAGGTGTTCATCTGCCTCTCAGCAGTACAGGTACAATCATTTCCATGAGAGAAGAGACGAAGACACCAATTAGAGCACATTTGGGGATGCACTCGATCAAGTGTCCATGGACTTGCCTACCCACGAAGACATCAAATTGTTCATAGACAAGGACATCAAGCAGCAACATCATAGTGAGCAACATCATGAACAGCAGATGAAGGTGGCATATCGAATGCAGTGAACACAATGAATGCAAGAGGAAGGTTGTTGACAACTCGAAGGCAGAACAAGGTTGCAAACTCAAGCAGGTCCATTGATGATGAAAGCAACTTTGGAGACTCTGGATATGAAGTGATGACATGACATCAAGATCGTGCGAAGGCGGAAGATGGAATAAAGAAGGAGTTGCATGTGCTGAAGCAGTAACTTAGGAAGAACATGAAGCTGCACAGACAGACGAATGAGTTACAACACGAACAATAAAAATAGTCAGCGCAACATGCACTCGTGGATGAAACTGCGCCTGTACAAGTTAAGGATCCATCCCAGCAGCTGACACAGAGCAGACATTGTGAGCATTTTTGTTGATCGCATGCAAGAAATTTAGCAGCATGAATGTCATTGAGTGCACGCATGCAATCCAACCCATTCAACACACTCACCAAGGCGAAGACAAGAATGTTATAGACATATTTGGGCACTGCAACCCCAATCACATATGTCCATGAACCAAGGGCTTCTAAACCCCTAAAAGTGTTGTTTCATACCCTAAAGGAACAAGGTCAGCTGATTACATCATTTCCCAGAAGTTCTCCCTAAAAAACTACTCAGAACTAGTCAAAACTGGACCATACAGACTACTCCATGCTGAGGGTGCAATGCATCTCACCTGTCACATGCAAAGGGTGCGATGCATACTGAAAATCCCTTCTGTAGGGTGCGATGAGTGAGAGCAGACAAATGGCAAAGGCAGTTTGCTAGGTGGAAACCCAGAGAATCTTCTAGAAACTGCTCATTTGACACTTGCCTCTCTGAATTCACCCAGGGATGAGTAAGAGATCATGAAATCTCCAAATGGAACCAAGAACTATCAGTGAAATGACACTAATGAAAATCCTAGAAGCTCACTCACCCACCTGCAAATATCTATATATGGATCCCTCATCCTAGAGATCTAGAGTTTGGATTTTTGTATTTTGTAAGGAAGTGCTGTTGGTTTCTCTGTGAAACATTGTAGTGTTCGGTGATCTAGCTTTTCATGAGGTGAAGAGGGATTTCATGCTGGGAGGATGGCGTTGGATCAGACAAACGGGTTGTAATCCTCCCTTCTACTACTTCTATCAATAAAGTTATTTGAGTTTTCCTCCATATGCTTGTATATCTCTGAATCTTGTATTTGTGTATGCATTTGTATGGTTAATATACATCTCATCCTATATTGTTTATGGTTTTACTTGAGAAATCCAATCAATTGTCTCAATCAGAACTAAATCACATCCGTCAGCTTTCATGTTACAGAAACATCAAACCAAGGGCCCACCTCCTTATCTGCAAAATTTCTTCACAGATATGGGAAGAATCATTGTTGATATGATATCTTTAATTATGGAATTTAACACTAGTGAGTTTGTTGATGAGGTAACCCTAGTGTTGTTGTCAATTTTTACTCCTGGATAGCCCCTTGTTGTTAAGTATGATTATGCCTCCTATATTGCTAAGAAGATTCATGACCAGTTCTTGAGATTGGACAATGAAGGAATTTTCAAATACCACCTTCACATATCATCTCATGTTGTATTATCAGTAAAAAAAATTTCCTTTCCCTGTCATGAAACTTGACACCAAAGGCAATCCAAGGTCTGTGATTTTTTGGAGTCCCATCTTCCATGCATCCTTAGATTCCCCTTACTCCGACAATGAGTTCATTGATCAGTTTGTTCATCCAGCAACCACCTTATTGACAGTGATTTCCCCTCCTAGGATCAGTGGTGACATTAAGAGGATCATATAGCTCTCCAAGCAGTAAAGAATAGGTGAATGGTACCTATGCAAGAACCATACAAAAATCAGGATATATGGGTGTGAGCTCTGCCCTTTCAAGTTACCAAAATATGTTCCAATGAGACTGTTTGCATTGGAATATTTCATGCAAATGATAAATTCAGACTTGGTCCATTTTGTAATGCCAAGAAGAAAGCTCAACTTAGAATCAAGAATCAGTTAGGCCCTTTTGTCTGTAACACTAGGGAAGCATGGAGAGAAGCATAAAGAATTTTAGATCACTTTAAGCTACACAAAGTTTTGGGTGGATACCATATGACCCTAACAGCTTTATTTGTGATAGAAGAATGAAGAACAGGTTGTCACCATACATACACCATAGGATCCTAGAGATTGAACAATTTGAAAATATGGATGAATGGAGGGAAGGGACCCTAGTAGAAAATGATAGTGAACAGGTCAATATTGAGAATGTTATGAGAGATCTTGAGAAAACACTTGACTTAGATTCTTTTGGGCAGGTACAAAAGGCAGGGATTGGTCCCTCTACAGCTGGAACCTCTCAGCAACATTCACATGAAACCAACACACCAGCCACAGGAACATCCAAAGGCAAGGAACTAGAAACCAACATTCAGGCCACAAAGAAATCTACAATGTCCAAATAGCCTGAAACTTATAAGGAACAGGCCCAAATTCACACTCCTCCAACTCAAGACAATGTGGGAGAACCTCCAATCTTGAAGACTCTTCTGAATGAGGAAAAGGATAAAAAGAGAGACAGGGAAGTAGCTACCCTTGCCAGTGGACCATCAAAGAAGCCTGGTGCAAAAAGGAAAAGGTTAAATCCTCTTTCAGAGGAGGAATTTTTTGAAGAGACTACTGATAGTCAAAGGAAAGAAGGAGTAGATAGTCATCAAACATTCGAAACAGGTGGGACATCTACTAGCTCACAAAGACAGGAGCTAGAGAGACAACAAAGTGTAGAGGTATCATCTTTCAGACCACCAGGAAAGGACACTTCAGATATCAAGAGGACATTTATAGAAATAAAAGTGAGAAATGATCCATTGAGGCTTCAGGTTTACAATCAATATTTGAAAATGGCCCCACCAATCAAAATAGATTGATTTCAGCCTATGACATCAAGGAAGGTAAAATGATAATGAGTTATTTCAAACCTAAAGTGCAACAACCTCAATCAGCAGCAGACTATCTCAGGAACAATTTTGAGGTCATGGAAAAGGACATTCATCCTAGGGACCAAATTGAATTGCACAAACAAACAGGAGAAATGATCTATTCTACATTGACTGGTAAGGCCATGATGGCCCAAAGGCTGGAAAATTCTTTGAATAACACAACTTCCCAACTACAGCAGGAAAAAGCCTCCTCACAGGCTAAAGATAACATAATAAAATCTTTAGAAGAAATAATTATTGGATTGGGTCATGATCCGAAAGATGTGAAGGCTATAGAAGCCTTAATAAAAAATAAAGATGAAGATATTGCTGCCTTGAGGAAGCAGCTAAAGTTGCCTCCTTCAAGGCATCCACAGACTGCTGAGATCATGAAGAAAAAATTTGAAAAATACTTGATGGATTTACCCTTAAAACTTAATGAACGACTGAATGAGACAGAGCAAGAACTAGAAAAATCATTGAAGGACAAGCAGGGAGAGTCAACCTCTTAGCCTCCCAATGTCATACCAATAGTCTCAACTGCAGTCCCTTCAACCCTTGGAACAGCTCTGGCACCAAACATTCCAGCAGCCATAGCAGATGTGGTCATAGGTACAACAACAACAGGAACAACAGGAACAACACAGGATAGCACTACCAATTTGAGCACAGAGGAACTGGTAAAATCAATGGAGGAGATGAAACTCCAAGTTTCAGAGCTAAAGAAGGTAAAAGAACAATATGACAACTTAGGACAGAGGTATGATCTCTCAAAAATAAATGTTGCAGAAAAGACAAGGGAGATTAAAGGATTAGAAAACAAAGTGAAATAATTAGAAAAGGACCTTACGTTTGACAAGCCTCTGGCAGATATTAGAAAAATTCTTTGGGAAAACATCACTCAATCAATAAATGATGTTTGGCCATCAATCCAAATAATTTTTGAGCAGATTGATTTAGTAAAGGTAGCCCAAGAAGAAATTCAAAAGACAAGAGCAGAATTAGTAAGAATGCCTTAGGAAGCCAACAAGCTCATGAATTTTTTGAATAATAAGAATAAATACCAGCTTGAAGAACTTAGCATTGAAGACAGAATAGGGACCATTTTAGAAATCAAAAGGGTATTAACAAAAAGGACTTTGATGCAAAATTTAGAAAGAAGATGCCCTGACATGCAGGCAGAGATTAATGCTTTTATAGAGAAATTTTCCATTTTGTAGAGCAAGGGGCTACCTAGTCCTTTAGTTATTAATGACAAATTAATGAGGCATATAGATTATGTGGACAAGTTGAATCAATACGCAGACAACTAGGCAAGTTCATCAACAAGTGCATCAGGATCAAAGGCACTGCCTACAGGCAGAGTTCTCTATGACAGTCTAGAGAACCTGTTCTATGTAGAACATGAAATAAAGCACTTGTTTCCAATTCAACCTACCTTTTCCAAGTATACCGAGACTGATGAGACTCTCAGAAAACTTCAAATAACCAGAATACCACAGCTAAAATGGTGGGAAGAAATGCTAGAAATTTTGTAATTTATCCTTCGTAAAAAGTAAATTTTGATTTTTTACTACAGTCAATGATGGTAAAGAGGATAAACAGAGATCAGATGCAGGTAAAGAGTATCAGATGCAGGTAAAGTGTATCAGTAAGAAGATAAAAATAGAGCAGCCAGCACAGAATTACATCAAAGACAACAAGATGTCAAATGATAGGGCCTAACTCCAGCACAATCTCAAGAATAGGGACAACAAACCATTCAATTGCCTCTATCTGTTATCAACGAGACCATTTGACCCTATTTTCATGTAACTTCTAGTTAGTCATCTCAGATTATATCTCACTTTGTTATGAGATATTTTATTGTAAAGTTTTTTGTATAAATACACCTCCATTCAGAGTATTGAGGGTGGATTCTTAGAAATTGCTGTAAAATTGATTATTTTGGAATAAAGCGCTGTTGGACAAATCTTACATGGCTGGCTGGATGAAGAATTAATACAAAAGACTTTTCATAGGATTCATGTGTAATACATCAGACAAATAAGTATTTATATCTCAAGTGTTATTGTTCTCTAGTTTAAATATTTCAATTATGTTTCATATCTGAAGACTTAAACGAAAAAGCTTAATTCAGAAAGTGCTTCCGTGCAATTTGTTTTCAATAGCTTATATTCTTGATGTTTTCTTCTAAACTAGCATAAACAGTGAATTCTTAATTACTCTTGTTTCCTAGTTTAATCATTTCGATCATTTATTAAATAATTCTTAGTTTCTCTTTATTGGTGATCATTCAAGTTCTTTTCTCTTAAAGTATGTTGAAGGATTCTTAATTTCCCTTCATCCCTTTTAAGTCCATCCCATCCTATCAAGTTATCATTTGATCCCTGTTTTAGCTATCTTGCCCTGTGAAACGATCCTTTGCTGAGAAACCAAATCCAGTTGAGCCATTTCTTTTGGCTCCATTAGCCAGATGGCTTGAACTATTCAGTTCCAACCCTCTACTATTGAATTTCACCACCAAACTCAATCAAATCCCCAAGCTTTCATAACTAGACTAATATCTTCCAAAAAAAAGCTAAACCTTAAAGAGAGAGCCCTCTCTGGATACAGATTGGCTAGATTCTGTATCTAAAAGTTGGTTTGTGGTTACCTCGGACCCCTTTCCTCTTCTTACAACTTCTAGGAAAATTTGAGTGATAACATAGTGGCGACTCCACTGGGAAATGAAAATTTGTTGTTATTAATGTTTACTTTATAAACTATAGACGGAGCTTGAAGTTAGCCAGGTAGCCTTCTAACTGCTCTTGCTTTGCAAGATCATAAGTAGATGAATGCTGCTTCAGTCTATCTCCGGTCTAGTTTATGAACTGAACATAAACCAGTTCCTTAGTCAAAAAAATACTTAGGAATGCTTTAAATTCAAATCTGAAACATCTTAAAGAAATTACAGAAGTTGTTGTTGACATTAATTTAGAAAATCAAAACCAAGAAATCCCGGTTCAAAAAGAACTCGTTACACTAGGTCAAATCCTGATCGAAATCCACCACCTGTGTTTGAGAACCCCAATCTAATTTCCAGAATTCTTAGGAGACAGGAAAGCTAAGAAAGTACTGCTAGTTCTCAGCCCATCTACAGATCAAGATCCTGCCCTATTATTTGGATTTATCTTGAGGACGAACCCTTTGATGAGCAATTTGAGACCTCTTTGTTTGTAACATTTTCTGACTTTGAATTGCCCCGCTTGGTTCCAGACCCAGTATTTATTGAAGAATTACAATTTGAAGCTGTCAGTACCTCAATTGATAGACATTTACAAAATTCAATACAATCTGAGCTTACTTCTGAAAGAACACCTGATCCCTCTACAATCACTGCTGCTTCTGCAAGTTCCTCACCTTTCCCTCATACATCTCAACCCCAAACTACTCCACCACAAACACCTCCTTCTACCCCTCCATCCACAACTCACATTCCCATTGTTACCCCTACCCCATCTGTTGTTACATCAATACCTGCAGCCATGGCAAACAGGTATACCCCTCTAGTTTTACCAGCCAATTTAGGTGCCATGCCTCAAGACTATCAAAGTAAAATCACTCCATTTGATGGTTCTGGTACCTACATAGCACAACAACATACCAAAAAAATGACTGACTACTTTGAAATATATGAGATTGATACTGATGATGTAAGAATGAGGATATTTGTTTAGAGTCTAACTGGTGAAGTCAGAACCTGGTTTAGGGCTCTAAGAGCAAACAACATAGATAACCTAGAAACCCTTTACACACAATTCTTGAATCGTTGGGAGAAAGAGAAAGATCCTCTGCAGATCTTATCCGACTATGAAAACCTTAAGAGAGGAACCCAAGAAACTGTGCAAGATTACTGGACTAGGTTCAACGCTATTTACAATGTCATTCCACAAAACCTCAGACCCCCACCTGATTTGGCCCTAATCAAATTCCCAGATGGATTTGATTCGGATATGGCGTTTCAGCTAAGGGAAATAGCTCCTAGAACTTTAGAAGAAATGCAAAGTATAGCTGTCAGTGTGGAAGCTAACTTGATGTCTAAATGTGCTAAGGTTAGAAGTGAAAGAAGGATACCACTGAAAGAAGAAGCTTCACCTGTTGAACAGAAACTGGATGCTATAATCAAAGGGATGGAAAGACTGGGAGATAGAGTGGAAACAATAGAAATAATATCTCCTTGGGATGGATAGCCATCGAACACTTGGAGAAATCCAAATTTCCAAAAAAAACAAAACCAGAACCCTGGAAAGACTGGCCCAGATCAAAACATTAGACCTCCTTTCCAGGAAAACTATGTAGAGGCTTCTAGCTCAGAAGATCCACCAGAATACACTCAGATAAATCTAATGGGACTTAACAATGAAGGAGAAGTCTTTCTAACTCAATATGATCAAGAGGCCCACATTCTCAAACAATTTCAAATTCAGTCAGGAGAATCATTTGACTTCAGGGAGGGATATGACACAACTATCTATGAAGTACACAAGAAGTATAACTTAAGGAGTAGAAGAATTGATGTTCCTGAAAATAACAAACAGAAAGCTCTGAAACAACCTATCAAAGGTAAAGCAGTTCCTCTACATGTACAAATTTTGTCAAGATCAAATAATAACCCATCTAACCCTATAATTGAAGATGTTTCTGACAATCAACAAAATAATAAACATTCCTCCACTCCTCCTCCCAAAGAAAATGTGGAAGAACCCCCAAAAGTTGATTTAGAAGAAACAGCTAATCATAACCCTACTCCTAAAAAGGAGAAAAACACAAAAAATATAGAATACAAAGAGAATCCCACTGTTCAAAACACCAACGCCCAAACAGAAAAACCTTTCAATCTGGAAACTGAAGTAGGCAAGTTAAAGATTGTTGTTACATTGTCAGAATTAGCTAAACATGATACCTACCGAAGTCAAATCAATAGATCACTGAACCTCACTGGGAATGAAGATTCTGTAAATTTTTTTGATGACCAACCAAAATTAATCTTTGGTCCTGAAGTAAATGGGAAACATCTAGAAGGAAGTGTTCCTCCCTTTTATGTGAGCCTGAATATTCATGATAAAATCCTTCACAATGTTATGTTTGATTCTGGGGCATCTCACAACCTAATTCCCAAGCCAGTAATGGAGAAATTAGACCTTGACATCACTAGACCTTATAAAGATCTATTTTCTTTTGATTCAAGTCAAGTGAGATGTTTAGGATTAATAAAAGACTTGTGTGTTTCTTTAGTTCAATACCCTACCAAAACAATCCTAATGGATATAGTAGTAGCAGATATACCTCCAAAATATGGAATGTTATTATCCAGGTCCTGGGGTGCTAAGCTTCAAGGATCACTTCAATTGGACATGTCTTATGCTACTATCTCTGTTTTTGGCCAACCTAAGAAACTATACCGAGAGACATTAATGAAATATGTAGTAAGTAGTCAGGAAAAACCACAAAATTTCCCTATCTACTCAGTACATTCTGATATGGATTCATTTATTCTGTACAATGCCAAAAAGAGTCCTACCAACAATGAACAAGTTTTAGCAGTAGAACCAAAAGAAATGAAAAAAGGAAAAATCAATGTTCAGATTCAGGAAATCTCAGATACCAATGATGATTTAGATAGTAAAGAAAAATCACATGAAAATGAAAAACTAAATCCCCTTGCTAAACAAATTCCCACCACCCCTGACACTGATTATGTCCATGAAATTCTTTGGCATTTAGAGTTTGATGGCTCAGTCAATAAATTAGGAGCTGGAGCAGAAATTTGGGTGCATAACTTAGAAAATGACCATGCTGAAGGCCATGCCTACAGGTTAAACTTTAAATGCACCAATAATATGGAAGAGTATGAAGCTCTTTTGCTTGGAATTAAACTTGTAAAAAGATTAGGAGAAATTAGGGTATCTATAATAGGGGATTCGGAGTTAATCATAAAATAGATCAATGGGAAGTATTTAACTAGGGATCCTAGATTAGGATACTATGGAGGAATAGTTATAGAGATTCTTAATACTTTTTTGGAAACTAAGCTTTCTGTAGTACCTAGGAGACACAACTTACATGCTCACAGTCTGGCCATGTTTGCCAGCACTTGTAAATTACCTTTCAAACCTAATCATCAGTTGACTGCTGAAATTAGGCATAGGCTAGTTATCCCGGACAATCTGAAAAAATGGCAAGTTTTCGAAAGTGATGAATAGATAAATCACTTTCTAGCTTTAGACCAAGAATTTTCTCATAGTTACATAGATGTCAATACAGACAATAACACTAAACAAATATATGAGGTAGATGCCAACATTTTAGAAGAAAGTTCAATTCAAATGATTCATCCCACAACTTTCACCAAGCAGGAAGTTCAAGACTTAAAACAGATGGAACTTGATGAGATAAATGAAGAAGAAACAGAAGTCATTGACCTAGAATACAATCATCTACCTAAGGGATTAACCCGTCTAGAGGACCTCCTTGATTCAAATGACATTCCTAAGAAACCAAAGATGGAACCATTGAAGGCAGACATTGAAGAATATAACTTAGGGACAGAAGAAAATCCAAAATTGATAAAGCTATCAAAGTCTTTACATCCTGACCAAAAGTTAAAATATGTTGAACTCATGAGAGAATTCTAGGATGTTTTTGCCTGGAGTTATGAGGATTTGAAATCATATGATACCTCAATAATTCAACATACAAAAACTTTGAAGGAAGACCAAAAACCATTCAAACAAAAACTCAGAAGAATCAACCCTGTATTATTACCATTGATTGAAAAAGAAATTAAACGTATGTATGAAGCAGGGATAATTGTACCTATAAGATTTTCAGAGTGGGTATCAAATTTAGTACCGACTAGGAGGAAAACTGGTGAAATCAGATTATGTGTAGATATGAGAAATGTGAGCAAGGTTTGTCTGAAAGATAATTACCCTTTACCCAAGATGGACCATATTTTGCAAAGGGTAGTAGGTTTTTCAAGAATTTCTTTGTTAGATGGATTTTCAGGGTATAACCAGATTCTGGTTCATCCTGATGACCAAGAAAAAACTTCCTTTACCACACCATGGGGAACATTTATGTATATCAAAATGCCATTTGGACTTAAAAATGTAGGAGCTACTTTCTAGAGAGCAATGGATATTGCATTTACTAAATAATTTCATGATTTTCTTGTCATATATCTGGATGACCTAACTATTTTCTCTAGGTCCGTCAAGCAACATTTGGACCATCTCAGTCAGGTATTTCTCAAATGCAGAAAATATGGTATCTCTTTAAATCCTAAGAAGTCCTTGTTTGGCTTGGAAGAAGGTAAACTCCTGGGTCATATCATTTCAAAGGATGGCATTCGAATTGACCCTACCAGGATAGATGCAATTTTACAAATACCTCATCCTAGAAGTATCAAAGAGCTTAAGCTTTCTTAGGAAAGATAAATTTTTTGAGAATATTCATATCTAATTTAGCAGAACTAACTAGGTTACTTAATAGCATGTTAAGAAAGGATTCAAGTATAAAATGGACAGTATAAGCCAAACAAGCATTTGAAGAAATTAAGATGTCTTTAACTAGAAAACCAGTCCTTACAAGTCCCCAATTTGATAGAGATTTCATAATTTTTTCATTTGCCTCAGAGCACACAATAGCAGCTGTTTTACTACAAAAGGACGACCAAGGATGTGAAAAACCTATATCTTTTTTTAGTAAAGCACTAAGAGATGCATCACTGAAATACAAGATCATGGAAAAACATGCATTTGCACTTGTTAAGGCAATTAAAGACTTTAGAGTTTATATATTATATTCTCATGTGATAGCCTATGTACCAAATGTTGTTGTCACAGACATCCTGACCCATGATGGAATTGAGGGCAAAAGGGGAAAATGGATTCCTACCATATTAGAATATGATATTGAAATAAAACCTACAAAATTGATAAAAGGACAGGGATTGGCCAAACTAATGGCAGAAACAAATTGCCAAGCCCTGGATATAAATGAATTGGATGAAGAATAGGAGATGGCGACTCCACAAATCAGCCAGGCCTTTTTAGATTCACCTTGGTATGTTGATATAATCTATGTGTTACAAAACCTGCAGGCTCCTCTAGGGTTATCCAGAACAAAAAATAGGTTTTTAAATATGAAATCTTTAAAGTTTTGTATTTTAGATAATGCTCTTTTTTGGAAAAATCACGAAGGAATCTTATTAAATTGTTTGTTAAAAAATAAAGCCGACAAGGCTCTTCAAGAGTTTCATGCAGGAGATTGTGGTGGACACCTCTACTGGAAATCAACTGCAGATAAGATCTTAAGGGCTGGTTTCTACTGGCCAACCTTGTTTTCTGATGTAAAGAAATTTGTCACTTCATGCCATAAATGCCAAACTTTTGATGACAAGAGAAAACTATTACCTTTACCCCTGAAACCAATCTCTATTGAAAAGTCATTTCAACAATGGAGTCTTGACTTCATTGGAGAAATCCATCCTCCCTCCTCTAGCCAACATAAATGGATTCTCACTGCCACTGATTATTTTACCAAATTGATAAAGTCTATTCCCTCCAAATAGGCCAATGACACTGTAATCATAGGTTTCATAGAAACAAATATATTGTCCAAATTTGGCTGCCCCACCAAAATCATAACTGATAATGCTGCAACTTTTAAATCAAGAAAGATGATTAGTTTCTGCAACAAATACCACATTACCCTAGGCCATTCTACTACCTATTACCCACAAGGTAATGGTTTAGCTGAATCTTCCAATAAGAGCCTCATTAATATCATTAAAAAACTGCTGGAAGAAAACAAAAAGACTTGGCATAAGAAACTAATAAATGCACTATGGGCAGACATATTAACAACCAAAAAATTCACTGGCACCAGTCCCTATGATTTAGTGTATGGTATGGAGGCTGTATTTCCTTCATCATTAGGAGTTACTGTTATGAAATTACTTCAATAAGCTCAAGTGGAACCTAATGATATCCAAAGGAGAATAAATTAGACCATCAATTTATAGTAGACTAGAGAGGAGGTGTACCAAAGATCCCAAATATGGTTGGAAAAGCTCAAGAAGATATTTGACAGAAGAACCAAGGCAGAAGATTTACACCTTGGAGATAAAGTGCTAAGATGGGACTCCAGAAGATAAGATAAGGGGAAACATGGGAAGTTTGACATCCTATGGAAAGGACCTTACATTATCCATGCCCTAAAAGGAAACAACACATATTTTTCCAAAAAAATTGGGTGGCACCGAAGCAGAAGAAGGACCAGTCAATGGTCGAATGTTAAAACATTACTTTGATCCTAATTATTAGGATTTATCATGATGATTAGCATGTACATACTATATCCTTTGTAAGGTCACAGTTTTGATTGGACAGTGACTTTTGGGGTTGAAGCCCGAAGAGAAGGTCCTAAACTTCAGAAGTACCATTCTCATACATATAATAAAGCAGTAGGAAAAATAAGATTGAATAATATAGTCAAAGTCATTCAGAGGCCATCTGATCTACTGTTCTTGACTTTCCACCAGGGAAAGTCATCCCCAAGTGGAGCCACTGTTAGGCCCCTATACTAATAGGTGTCATATGTCATGATTGATTTGATGAGCTATGTAATATATTCATACCTTTTCTTGTTGCAAAGGTTTTCCATATTTGTAAAAAATCAAAAAATTTACAAAATGTAAAGAGGGTATACCTTAAAAGAAAAATCAAAGGGTAAAAAAAATAAAGATGGTCAAAAAAATGAAATAAAATGAACCCCAAACTAAAGAAAAGACCAGGAAAGTATGCAAGTCTAAATGCCACTACTTTTTCACTTTTTATAATAAACAATTGTGTGCAGCTTGTTACTTATGCCACAATTCATGAATAGTAAAACTGTTTAAACTTGGCTAATTCATTTTTCAATTTAATGTTGTAGAAATAGAGAATAAATGTCTGACCAAACAGTGTAATCTTGGTAGATAAGTAGATAGGTAGAGTAAATAAAAGGATCTCAATAGTTTAATCTGAGCCCTTGGATGTAATAAGTGTAGATTTAGATAGATATCATTATGTAAAAGAAAAGAAGATTTGATAAGGGTTTGCCAGTTTAAGTGCACCCTAATAAAGGAGAAAAAATGCTAGGTTAAAGTAGGTAGGGTAGGTAGTTGATGTTGCAGAATCATATGTGATGAATAATGTCTCTAAATGTGTTAATATTTCACTTTCATCACAAGGCCAAGGCATACACTACATTGAAAACATCTCAAGCAAAGCAAAGTCAGAATAATTAACTCCCCTTTTCATTTTCCCTAATTATTCACTAATTTCCCCTAAGTACTAAGGTATTTTGCTAAATTGGAGGGGCTCAGAGCATTTCTCTGACTTCTAGAGGGACCGGACCCTCGGCTCAATAATTTAAAAGCCTAAGTACTTAAAACCATCCATAAGTCATTCATTCACTTTCATAAGTCTTTTCCTAAGTAAAATCCTATTTTACTTAGGAAAATTACATATTATCCCATAAAAAACCCTTTTCTCACTTAAGCCTAAGTTAAATACACAATTCTAATGTTTTTGTCTTGGCGCTTTCACTACATTACCATATTAACTATTAACTTATATTCTTATAACTCCTGCACAAAAATTCACCCTTTCCCGTATTAATTAAACTATTAAAATCCCCAATTTCTATATATCCTGCCCCTTTGGTTAGTTATAACCATAAATACATTTAACCGGGATTAACTAGTTAACCCGTAACTAGTTAACAGCCCAATCCCCCGCTGCATTAATAATGGATTAATTAAACCTCACGGTTAATTAAGAACCCCACGACCTATCACACCACCCCCGATATAGTTAATTAACCCCTAATTATGTTGGGCCCGCTTTTGTTAAACCCCATCACATCACGCCTCCCGTCAGCCATCCGATCACACCTCCCACATCCAACGGCTAGTAACAATATCGTGCACCCCTTTGTGACCGCACGTTAGCACACGATCACAAAGTGGTTTTCTTACAGCATCTCCGCCACGCGTCGCAAAACCTGTGGAATCGTTGGCTCTTGGCTCATTACCACCCTTCCCCAAAAGCGGTGCAATACCAAACCGCTTACTGCTCTCCCGCATACGACAAAAACGTCACATACTTCTCCGCTGACCTCATCCGCCCGAAATCTTAAAACACCCACCAACCCTTGACTTTATAAATAAAACAAATAAGTAATTTTTGCCCTTCGTACTGCAAAATTGTGCTCCCATGCAAATAACGTCGAGGTCAACTGTTTGAGGTTTTCAACTGCCAACTTGCTCAAAAACTTGTAGCCGACTCAGCCCAGAACCTAGTAGCCACTACCAGTACCTGTTATTTCACTATTCATCCCCTGAACATAGGTATTTATCCAAATTCCAAACAAAACCCTGTAAGTTCTCATTTTCCACTGTAAGTTGACAGAAAAGACCCAAATTCCTCATAATTCAGTCTTTGTTTCACCATATAAGTTCTCGGACCTTCTATTTTGCTCATTTTCCAAAGAAAACCTAAATTCCCTTTCTGAATCCACAAGAAGCAGAAATGGAAACCCCTGTGGCTTTGAATGTTGCACCCATGAATGCTCCTCATAAAAATTTAGACTATTTGCCTCTTGCGGATAAAGACTTCCAGATAAAAGACTTATCCACTGATAAAAACCACCTTAAAGTCTTTTGCCAAAGTAGAGACAACTATCTAAATGGCTCTAACATCCTAGGACTATGGGAATCTAACCTTCCCATGTATTTTCTCCCCTCAGTCCATTTTTTCCCTGATATAATTCATCAATGCCAGGCCAATTATGACCCTAACCACAGAGAAGTTATGTCCCCAAGCCAAATAGTCCTCTTCCGAATAACTGCTCAATCCATCAACGAAATGTTGCAATTCCACTCCAGTCATGCTCTCACTCCCATTTCCATGGGATATTTACTTGAGAAATCCACTCAATTGTCTCAGTCAGAACTGAATCACATCTGTCAGACTTTCATGTCATAGAAACATCAGCCCAAGGGCCCATCTCCTTATCTGCAAACTTTCTTCACAGATATGGGAAGACTCATTGTTGATATGATATCTTTAGTTATGGGATTTAACACTAGTGAGTTTGTTGATGAGGTAACCCTAGTGTTGTTGTCAATTTTTACTCCTGGATAGCCCCTTGCTGTTAAGCATGATTATGCCTCCTATATTGCTAACAAGATTCATGACTAGTTCTTTAGATTGGACAATGAAGGAATTTTCAAGTATACCACCTTCATATATCATCTCATGCTGTATTATCAGTCAGAGAACTTTCCTTTCCCTGTCATGAAACTTGACACCAAAGGCAATCCAAGGTCTGTGATTTTTTGGAGTCCCATCTTCCATGCATCCTTAGATTCCCCTTACTCCTATAATGAGTTCATTGATCAATTTGTTCATCCAGCAACCACCTTATTGACAAGGATTTCCCCTCCTAGGATCAGTGATGACATTAAGAGGAGTATAGAACTCTCCAAGCAGTACAGAATAGGTGATTGGTACCTATACAAGAACCATACAGAAATCAGGATATATGGGTGTGAGCTCTGCCCTTTCAAGTTACCAAAATATGTTCCAATGAGACTGTTTGCATTTGGAATATTTCAGGCAATTGATAAATTCAGACTTTGTCCATTTTTGTAATGCCAAGAAGAAAGATCAACTTAGAATCAAGAATCAGTTAGGCCCTTTTGTTTGTAACACTAGGGAAGCATGGAGAGAAGTAGAAAGAATTTTAGAAGATCACCTTAAGCTATACAAAAGTTTTGGGTGGATACCATATGACCCTAACATATTTATCTGTGATAGAGGAATGAAGAATAGGTTGCCACCACATATACACCATAGGATCCTAGAGATTGAACAATTTGAAAATATGGATGAATGGAGGGAAGGGACCCTAGTAGAAAATGATAGTGAACAGGTCAATATTGAGAATGTTATGAGAGATATTGAGAAAACACTTGACCTGGATTCTTTTGGGTAGGTACAAAAGTTAGGGATTGGTCCCTCTACAGCTGGAACCTCTCAACAACATTCACATGAAACCAACACACAAGCCACAGGAACATCCAAAGGTAAGGACATTCAAGCCACAGAGAAATATACAATGTCCAAACAGCCTGAAACTTCTAAGGAACAGGCCCAAATTCACACTCCTCCAACTCAAGCCAATGTGGGAGAACCTCCAATCTTGCAGACTCCTCTAAATGAGGAAAAGAATAAAAAGAGAGACATGGGAAGTAGTTACCCCCGCCAGTGGACCATAAAAGCAGCTTGGTGCAAAAAGGCAAAGGTTAAATCCTCTTTCAGAGGAGGAATTTTTTGAAGAGACTACTGATAGTCAAAGGAAAGAAGGAGTAGATAGTCATCAAAAATTCGCAGCAGGTGGGACATCTACTAGCTCACAAAGACAGGAGCTAGAGAGACAACAAAGTGTAGAGGGATCATCTTTCAGACCACCAGGAAAGGACACTTCAGATATCAAGAGGACATTTCTAGAAATAAAAGCCAGAAATGATCCATTGAGGCTTCAGGTTTACAATCAATATTTGAAAATGGCTCCCACCAATCAAAACAGATTGATGTCAGCCTATGACATCAAGGAAGGTAAAATGATAATGAATTATTTCAAACCTAAACTGCAACAAACTTAATCAGCAGCAGACTATCTCAGGACCAATTTTGAGGTCATGGAAAAGGACATTCATCCTTTGTACCAAATTGAATTGCACAAACAAACATGAGAAATTATCTATTCTACATTGACTAGTAAGGCCATGATGGACAAAAGGCTGAAAAATTCTTTGAATAACACAACTGGCCAACTACAGCTGGAAAAAGCCTCCTCACAGGCTAAAGATAACAAAATAATATATTTAGAAGAAATAATTATTGGATTGGGTCATGATCCCAAAGACGTGAGGGCTATAGGAGCCTAAATAAAAAAGAAAGATGAAGATATTGCTGCCTTTAGGAAGCAGCTAAAGATGCCTCCTTCAAGGCATCCACAGACTCCTTAGATCATGAAGCAAAAATCCGAAGAAGAGCTGATGGATTTACTCTTAAAACTTAATGAACGACTGAATGAGACAGAGCAAGAACTAGAAAAATCATTGAAGGACAAGCAGGGAGAGTCGACCTCTCAGCCTCCCAATGTGATACCAGTAGTCTCAATTGCAGTCCCTTCAACCCTTGGAACAGCTCTGGCACCAAACATTCCAACAACCATAATAGAGGTGGTCACAGGTACAACAACAACAGGAACAACAGGAACAACACAGGATAGCACTACCAATTTGAGCATAGAGGAACTGGTAAAATCAATGGAGGAGATGAAACTCCAAGTTTTAGAGCTAAAAAAGGTAAAAGAACAATATGTCAACTTAGAACAAAGGTATGATCTCTAAAAAATAAATGTTGCAGAAAAGACAAGGGAGATTAAAGGATTAGAAAACAAAGTGAAATCATTAGAAAAGGACCTTACGTTTGACAAGCCTCAGGCAGATATTAGAAAAATTCTTTGGGCAAACATCACTCAATCAATAAATGATGTTTGGCCATCAATCCAAATAATTTTTGAGCAGATTGATTTAGTAAAGGCAGCCCAAGAAGAAATTCAAAGGACAAGAGCAGAATTAGGAAGAATGCCTGAGGAAGCCAACAGGCTCATAAATTTTTTGAATAATAAGAATAAGTACCAGCTTGAAGAACTTGGCATTGAAGAAAGAACAAGGACCATTTTAGAAATCAAAAGGGTATTAACCAAAAGGACTTTGATGCAAAATTTAGAAAGAAGATGCCATGACATGCAGGTAGAGATTAATGCTTTTATGGAGAAATTTTCCATTTTGCAGAGCAAGGGGCTACCTAGTCCTTTAGTTATTAATGACAAATTAATGAGGCATATAGATTATGTGGACATGTTGAATCAATATGCAGGCAACTAGGCAAGTTCATCAACAAGTGCATCAGGATCAAAGGCATTGCCTACAAGCAGAGTTCTCTATGACAATCTAGAGAACCTGTTCTATGTAGAACATGAAATAAAGAACTTGTTTCCAATTCAGCCTACCTTTTTCAGGTATACTGAGACTGATGAGACTCTCAGAAAACTTCAGAAAACCAGAATACCACAGCCAAAATGGTGGGAAGAAATGTTAGAAATTTTGTAATTTATCCTTGGTGAAAAGTAATTTTGATTTTTTACTACAGTCAATGATGGTAAAGAGGATAAACAGAGATCAGGTGTAGGTAAAGAGTATTAGATGTAGGTAAAGTGTATCAGTAAGAAGATAAAAATAGAGCAGCCAGCACAGAATTACATCAAAGATAGCAAGATGCCAAATCATAGGGCCTAACTCTAGCACACTCTCAAGAATAGGGACAACAAACCATTCGTTTGCCTCTATCTGTTATCAATGAGACCATTTGGCCCTATCTTCCTCTAACTTCTAGTTAGTCATCTCAGATTATATCTCACTTTGTTAAGAGATATTTTATTGTAAATTTTTTTGTATAAATACAGCCCCATTCAGAGTATTGAGGGTGGATTCTTAGACATTGCTGTAAAACTGATTATTTTGGAATAAAGTGCTATTGAACAAATCTTACATGGCTGGTTGGATGAAGAATTAATACAAATGACTTTTCAAAGGATTCCTGTGCAATACATCAGACAGATAAGTATTTATATCTCAAGTGTTACTGTTCTCTTGTTTAAATATTTCAATTATGTTTCATATCTTAATACTTAAACGAAAGAGATTAATTCAGAAAGTGCTTTAGTGCAATCTTTTTTCTATTGTTTATATTCTTGATGTTTTCTTCTAAACTAGCATAAACAGTGAATTCTTATTTGCTCCTGTTTCCTAGTTTAATCATTTCGATCATTTATTAAATAATTTTTAGTTTCTTTTTACTGGTGATCATTCAAATTCTTTTCTCTTAAAGCATGTTGAAGGATTCTTAATTGCCCTTCATCCCTTTTAAGTCCATCCCATCCTATCAAGTTATCATTTGATCCTTTTTTTATCTATCTTTCCCTGTGAAACCATCCTTTGTTGAGAAGCCAAATCCAGTTGAGCGATTTCTTTTGACTCCATTAGCCCAATGGCTTGAACTATTCAGTTCCAACCCTCTACTATTGAATTTCACCACCAAACTCAATCAAATCCCCAAGCTTTCATAACTAGCCTAATATCTTCCAAAAAAAGCTAAACCTTAAAGAGAGAGCCCTCTCTGGATACAGATTGGCTAGATTCTGTATCTAAAAGTTGGTTTGTGGTTACCTCAAACCCCTTTCCTCTTCTTACAACTTCTAGGAAAATCTGAGTGATAACATAGTGGCGACTCCACTGGGGAACGAGAATTTGTTGTTATTACTGTTTACCTTATAAACTACAGACGGATCCTGAAGTTAGCCAGGTAGCCTTTGAACTGTTTTTTCTTTGCAAGATCATAAGTAGATGAATGTTGCTTCAGTCTATCTCTGGTCTTGTTTATGAACTGAACATAAACCAGTTCCTTAGTCAAACAAAGCTTTAGGAATGTTTTAAATTCAAATCTGAAACATCTTAAAGAAATTACAGAAGTTGTTTTTGAAATTAATTTAGAAAATCAAAACTAAGAAATCTAGGTTCAGAAAGAACTTGTTACACTAGGTAAAATCCTGATCCAAATCCACCACCTATGTTTGAGAACCCCAATCTAATTCCCAAAATTCTTAGGAGATAGGAAAGCCAACAAAGTACTGCTAGTTCTCGGCCCATCTACTCACCAAGATCCTGCCCTGTTATTTGGATTTATCTTGAGGATGAACCCTTTGATGAGAAATTTGATACCTCTTTGTTTGTAACATTTTCTGACTCTGAATTGCCCCGCTTGGTTCCAGACCCAGTGTTTACTGAAGAATTACAATTTGAAGTTGTTAGTACCTCAATTGACAGACATTTACAAAATTCAATACAATCTGAGCTTACTTCTGAAAGAACACCGAATCCCTCTTCAATCACTGCTACTTTTGCAAGTTCCTCACCTTTCCCTCATACATCTCAACCCCAAACTACTCCACCACAAATACCTCCTTCTACCCCTCCATCCACAACTCACATTGCCATTGTTATCCCTACCCCATCTGTTGTTACAACAATACCTGCAGCCATGGCAAATAGGTATACCCCTCTAGTTTTACCAGCCAATTTAGGTGCCATGCCTCAAGACTATCAAAGTTAAATCACTCCATTTGATGGCTCTGGTACCTACACAGCACAACAACATACCAAAAAAATGACTGACTACTTTGAAATATATGAGATTGATACTGATGATGTAAGAATGAAGATATTTGTTTAGAGTCTGACTGGTGAAGTCAGAACTTGGTTTAGGGCTCTAAGAGAAAACAACATAGATAGCCTAGAAACCCTTTACACACAATTCTTGAATCGTTGGGAGAAAAAGAAAGATCCTCTGCAGATCTTATCCGAGTATGAAAACCTCAAGAGAGGAACCCAAGAAACTGTGCAAGATTACTGTACTAGGTTCAATGCTATTTACAATGCCATTCCCCAAAACCTTAGACCCCCACCTGATTTGGCCCTAATAAAATTCCCAGATGGATTTGATTCAGATATGGCTTTTCAACTAAGGGAAAGAGCCCCTAGAACTTTAGAAGAAATGCAAAGTATAGCTGTCAGTGTGGAAGCTAACTTGATGTCTAAATGTGCTAAGGTTAGAAGTGAAATAAGGATACCACTGAAAGAAGAAGCTTCACCTATTGAACATAAACTGAATGCTATAATCAAAGGGATGGAAAGGCTGGGAGATAGAGTGGAAACAATAGAAAGAAAATCTCCTTGGGATGGACAGCCATCCAACATTGGGAGAAATCCAAATTTCCGAAAAAACCAAAACCAGAACCCTGGAAAGACTGGCCTAGATCAAAACATTAGACCTCGTTTCCAGGAAAACTATGTAGAGGCTTCTAGCTCCGAAGATCCACCAGAAGACACTCAGATAAATCTAATGGGACTTAACAATGAAGGAGAAGTCTTTCTAACTCAAGATGATCAAGAGGCCCACATTCTCAAACAATTTCAAACTTAGTCAGGAGAATCATTTTACTTCAGGGAGGGATATGACACAACTATCTATGAAGTACACAAGGAGTATAACTTAAGGAGTAGAAGAATTGATGTTCCTGAAAATAACAAACATAATGCTCTGAAACAGCCTATCAAAGGTAAAGCAGTTCCTCCACATGTACAAATTTTTTCAAGATCAAATAATAACCCATCTAACCCTATAATTGAAGATGTTTCTGTCAGTCAACAAAATAATAAACATTCCTCCACTCCTCCTCCCAAAGGAAATGTGGAAGAACCCCCAAAAGTTGATTTAGAAGAAACAGCTAATCATAACCCTACTCCTGAAAAGGAGAAAAACACAGAAAATATAGAAAACAAAGAGAATCCCATTGTTTGAAACACCAAAGCCCAAACATAAAAACGTTTTAATATGGAAATAGAAGTAGGTAAGTTAAAGATTGTTGTTCCATTGTCAGAATTAGCTAAACATGATGCCTACCGAAGTCAAATCAACAGATCACTGAACCTCACTGGGACTGAAGATTCTGTAAATGTTTTTGATGACCAACCAGAATTAATCTTTGGTCCTGAAGTAAATGGGAAACATTTAGAAGGAAGTGTTCCTCCCTTTTATGTGAGCCTGAATATTCATGATTAAATCCTTCACAATGCTATGTTTGATTCTAGGGCATCTCACAACCTAATGCCCAAGTCAGTAATGGAGAAATTAGATCTTGACATCACTAGACCTTATAAAGATCTCTTTTCTTTTGATTCAAATTAAGTAAGATGTTTAGGATTAATAAAAGGCTTGTGTGTTTCTTTAGTTCAATACCCTATCGAAACAATCCTAATGGATATAGTAGTAGCAGATATACCTCCAAAATATGGAATGTTATTATCCAGGTCCTGGGGTGCTAAGCTTCAAGGATCGCTGCAATTGGACATGTCTTATGCTACTATCTCTGTTTTCGGCCAACCTAAGAAACTATACCGAGAGACATTAATGAAATATGTAGTAAGTAGTCAGGAAAATCCAAAAAATTTCCCTATCTACCCAGTACATTATGATATGGATTCATTTATTCTGTACAATGCCGAAACCAATCCTGCCAACAATGAACAAGTTTTAGCAGCTGAACCAAAAGAAATTAAAAAAGGAAAAACAAATGTTCAGATTCCGGAAATATCAAATACCAATGATGATTCAGATAGTAAAGAAAAATCAAATGAAAACAAAAAACTAAATCCCCCTGCTAAACAAATTCCCACCACCCCTAACACTGATTATGTCCATGAAATTATTTGGCATTTAGAGTTTGATGGCTCAGTCAATAAATTAGGAGTAGGAGTAGGAATTTGTGTGCATAACTTAGAAAATGACCATGCTGAAGGCCATGCTTACAAGTTAAAATTTAAATGCACCAATAATATGGAAGAGTATGAAGCTCTTTTTCTTGGACTTAAACTTGTAAAAAGATTGGGAGCAATTATGGTATCTTTAATTGGGGATTCAGAGTTAATCATAAAACAGATCAATGGGAAGTACTTAACTATGGATCCTAGATTAGGATACTATAGAGGAACATTTATAGAGATTCTTAATACTTTTTTGGAAACTAAGCTTGCTATAGTACCTAGGAAACACAATTTACATGCTCACAGTCTAGCCATGTTTGCCAGCACCTATAAATTACCTTTCGAACCTAATCATCAGTTCACTACTGAAATTAGGCAAAGGCCAGTTATCCCGGACAATCTAAAAAACTGGAAAGTTTTCAAAAGTAATGAACAGATAAATAACTTCCTAACTTTAGACCAAGAATTTTCTCACAGTTACATAGATGTCAATACAGACAATAACACTAAACAAATAGATGAGGTAGATGCCAACATTTTAGAAGAATGTTCAATTCAAATGCTTCATCCCACAACTTTCACCAAGCAGGAAGTTCAAGACTTAAAATAGATGGACCTTGATGAGATAAATGAAGAAGAAACATAAGTCATTGACCTAAAAGACAATCATCTGCCTAAGGGATTAACCTGTCTAGAGGACCTCTTTGATTCAAATGACATTCCTAAGAAACCAAAGATGGAACCATTGAAGGCAAACATTGAAGAATATAGCTTAGGGATAGAAGAAAATCCAAAAATGATAAAACTATCAAAGTCTTTACCTCCTGATCAAAAGTCAAAATATGTTGAACTCATGAGAGAATTCCAAGATGTTTTTGCTTGGAGTTATGAGGATTTGAAATCATATGATACCTCAATAATTCAGCATACAATACCTTTGAAGGAAGACCAGAAACCATTCAAACAAAAACTCAGAAGAATCAACCCTGTATTATTACCACTGATTGAAAAATAAATTAAACGTATGTATGAGGCAGGGATAATTGCACCTATAAGATTTTCAGAGTGGGTATCAAATTTAGTACCGACTAGGAAGAAAACTGGTGAAATCAGATTATGTGTAGATCTGAGAAATGTGAACAAGGTTTCTCTGAAAGATAATTACCCTTTACCTAAGATGGACCATATTTTGCAATGGGTAGTAGGTTCTTCAAGAATTTCTTTGTTAGATGGATTTTCAGGGTATAACCAGATTCTGGTTCATCCTAATGACCAAGAAAAAACTTCCTATACCACACCATGGGGCACATTTATGTATATCAAAATTCCATTTGGACTTAAAAATTCAGGAGCTACTTTCCAGAGAGCAATGGATTTTGCATTTGCTAAAGAACTTCATGATTTTCTTGTCATATATCTCGATGACCTAACTATTTTTTCTAGGTCAGACAAGTAGCATTTGGACCATCTCAGACATGTATTTCTCAAATGTAGAAAATATGGTATCCCTGAAAATCCTAAGAAGTCCTTGTTTGGCTTGGAATAAGCTAAACTACTGGGTCATATTATTTCAAAGGATGGCATTCGAATTGACCATGCCAGAATATATGCAATTTTACAAATACCTCATCCTAGAAGTATCAAAGAGCTTCAAGCTTTCTTAGGAAAGATAAATTTTTTGAGAAGATTCATATCTAATTTAGCAGAACTAATTAAGTTACTTAATAACATGTTAAGAAAGGATTCAAGTATAAAATGGACAGTAGAAGCCAAACAAGCATTTGAAGAAATTAAGATGGCTTTAACCAGAACACCGGTCCTTACAAGTCCCCAATTTGATAGATATTTCATAATTTTTCTTTTGCCTTAGAACACACAATAGCAGTTGTTTTACTAGAAAAGGACGACCAAGGATGTGAAAAACCTATAGCCTTTTTTAGTAAAGCACTAAGAGATGCATCACTGAAATACAAGATCATGGAAGAATAGGCATTTGCACTTGTTAAGGCAATTAAAGACTTTAGAGTTTATATATTATATTCTCATGTGATAGCCTAAGTACCAAATGTTGTTGTCAAGGACATCTTGACCTAGGATGGTATTGAGGGCAAAAGCGGAAAATGGATTGCTACCATATTAGAATATGATATTGAAATAAAACCTGCAAAATTGATAAAAGGACAGGGATTGGCCAAACTTATGGCAGAAACAAATTGTCAAGCCCTGTATATAAATGAACTGGATGACGAATAGGAGATGGTGACTCCACAAATCAGCCAGGCCTTTTTAGATTCACCTTGGTATGCTGATATAATCTATGTGTTACAAAACCTGCAGGCTCCTCCAGGGTTATCCAGAACAAAAAATAGGTTTTTAAAGATGAAAGCTTTAAAGTTTTGTATTTTAGATAATGCTCTTTTTTGGAAAAATCATGAAGGAATCTTATTAAATTGTTTGTTAAAAAATGAAGTTGACAAGGCTCTTCAAGAGTTTCATGCAGGAGATTGTGGTGGACACCTCTACTGGAAATCAACTGCAGATAAGATCTTAAGGGCTGGTTTCTACTGGCCAACCTTGTTTGCTGATGTAAAGAAATTTGTCACTTCATGCCATAAATGCCAAATTTTTGAGGGCAAGAGAAAACTATTACCTTTACCCCTGAAACCAATCTCTACTGAAAAACCATTTCAACAATGGGGTCTTGACTTCATTGGAGAAATCCATCCTCCCTCCTCTAGCCAACATAAATGGATTCTCACTGCCACTGATTATTTTACCAAATGGATAGAGGCTATCCCCTCCAAATAGGCCAATGACACTGTAATCATAGGTTTCCTAGAAACAAATATATTGTCCAGATTTGGCTGCCCCACCAAAATCATAACTGATAATGCTGCAGCTTTTAAATCAAGAAAGATGATTAGTTTCTGCAACAAATACCACATTACCCTAGGCCATTCTACTACCTATTACCCACAAGGTAATGGTTTAGCTGAATCTTCCAACAAGAGCCTCATTAATATCATTAAAAAAATGTTGGAAGAAAACAAAAAGACTTGGCATAAGAAACTAATAAATGCACTATGGGCAGACAGATTGACAACCAAAAAATTCATTGGCACCAGTCCCTATGATTTAGTGTATGGTATGGAGGCTGTATTTCCTTCATCATTAGGAGTTACTGTTATGAAATTACTTCAATAAGCTCAAGTGGAACCTAATGATATCCAAAGGAGAATAAATTAGACCATCAATTTATAGTAGACTAGAGAGGAGGTGTACCAAAGATCCCAAATATGGTTGGAAAAGCTCAAGAAGATATTTGACAGAAGAACCAAGGCAGAAGATTTACACCTTGGAGATAAAGTGCTAAGATGGGACTCCAGAAGATAAGATAAGGGGAAACATGGGAAGTTTGACATCCTATGGAAATGAACTTACATTATCCATGCCCTAAAAGGAAACAACACATATTTTCTATAAAACTTGGTTGGCACCGAAGCGGAAGAAGGACCAGTCAATGGTCGAATGTTAAAACATTACTTTGATCCCACTTATTAGGATTTATCATGATGATTAACATGTACATACCATATCCTTTGTCAGGTCATAGTTTTGATTGGACAGTGACTTTTGGGGTTGAAGCCCGAAGAGAAGACCCTAAGCTTCAGAAGTACCATTGTCATACATATAATAAAGCAACAGGAAAAAGAAGATTGCAAAATATAGTCAAAGTCATTCAGAGGCCATCTGATCTACTGTTCTTGAATTTCCACCAAGGAAAGACATCCCCAAGTGGAGTCACTGTTAGGCCCCTATACAATAGGTTTCATATGTCATGATTGACTTGATGAGCTATGTAATATGTTCATACATTTTCTTGCTACAAAGGTTTTCCATATTTGTAAAAAATTAAAAAATTTAAAAAATGTAAAGAGGGTATACCCTAAAAGAAAAATCAAAGGGTAAAAAGAATAAAGAGGGTCAAAAAAATGAAAGAAAATGAACCCCAAACTAAAGAAAAGACTAGGAAAGTGTGCAAGTCTAAATACCACTACTTTTTCACTTTGTATAATAAACAATTGTGTGCAGCTTGTTACTTATGCCACAATTCATGAATAGTCAAGCTGTTTAAACTTGGCTAATTCATTTTTCAATTTCATGTTGTAGAAATAGAGAATAAATGTCTGACCAAACAGTGCAATCTTGGCAGATAAGTAGATAGGTAGAGTAAATAAAAGGATCTCAACAGTTTAATATGAGCCCTTGTATGTAATAGGTGTAGATTTAGATATATATCATTATGTAAAAGAAAAGAAGATTTGATAAGGGTTTGCCAATTTAAGTGCACCCTAATAAAGGAGAAAAAATGCTAGGTTAAAGTAGGTAGGGTAGGTAGTTGATGTTGCAGAATCATATGTGATGGATAATGTCTCTAAATGTGTTAATCTTTCACTTTCATCACAAGGCCAAGGCATACACTACATTGAAAACATATCAAAGCAAATCAAAGTTAGAATAATTAACTCCCCTTCTAATTTTCCCTAATTATTCACTACTTTCCCCTAAGTACTAAGGTATTTGCTAAATTGGAGGGGCTCAGAGCATTTCTCTGACTTCTGGAGGGACCGGACTCTCGGCTCAATAATTTAAAAGCCTAAGTACTTAAAACCATCCATAAGTCATTCATTCACTTTCATAAGTCTTTTCCTAAGTAAAATCCTATTTTACTTAGGAAAATTACGTAGTACCCCATAAAAACCCTTTTCTCACTTAAGCCTAAGTTAAATACACAATTCTAATGTTTTTGTCTTGACGCTTTCACTACATTACCATATTAACTATTAAATTATATTATTATAACTCCCGTACAAAAATTCACCCTTTCCTGTATTAATTAAACTATTAAAATCCCCAATTTCTATATATCCCGCCCCTTTGGTTAGTTATAACCATAAATACATTTTAACCGGGATTAAGTAGTTAACCTGTAAGTAGTTAACAGCCCAATCCCCCGCTGCATTAATAATGGATTAATTAACCTTCACGGTTAATTAAGAAGCCCCCTGACCTATCACACCACCCCCGATATAGTTAACTAACCACTAATTATGTTGGACCCGCTTTTGTTAAACCCCATCACATCGTGCCTCCTGTTAGCCACCGATCACACCTCCCACATCCACCGGCTATTAACGATATCATGCACCCCTTTGTGACCACGCGTTAGCGCGCGATTACAAAGTGGTTTTATTACAGCACCTCCGCCATGCGTCGCAAAACCTGTGGAATCGCTGGCTCTCGGCTCATTACCACCCATCCCCAAAAGCGGTGCGATACCAAACTGCTTACCGCTCTCCCGCATACAACAAAAACGTCACATCATTCTCCGCTGACCTCATCTACCCAAAATCTTAAAATACTTTCCAACCCTTGACTTTATAAATAAAACAAATAAGTAATGTTCGCCCTTCGTACTGCAAACCTGTGCTCCCATGCAAAGAACGTCGAGGTCAACTGTTCAAGGTTTTCAACCGCCAACTTGCTCAAAAACTTGTAGTTGACTCAAGCCAAAATCCAGTAGCCACTACCAGTACATGTTATTTCACTATTCATCCCCTGAACACAGGTATTTATCCAAATTCCCAACAAAACCTTGCAAGTTGTCGTTTTCCACTGTAAGTTTTCTCTAAAAGACCCAAATTCCTTATAATTCAGTCTTTGTTTCAACATTTAAGTTCCCATACATGCTATTTTTCTCATTTTTCAAAGAAAACCTAAATTCCCTTTTTGAATCCATAAGAACCAGAAATGGAAACCCATGTGGCTTTGAATGTTGCACCCATGAATGCTCCTCATAAAGATTTAGACTTTCTGCTTCTTGCGGATAAAGACTTTAAGATAAAAGACTTATCCACTCATAAAAACCACCTTAAAGTCTTTTGCCAAAGTAGAGACAACTATCTGAATGGCTCTAACATCCTAGGACTGTGGGAATCTAACATTCCCATGTATTTTCTCCCCTCAGTCCATGTTTTCCATGATATAATTCATCAATGCTAGGCCAATTATGACCCTAACCGCAGAGCAGTTATGTCCCCAAGCCAAACAGTCCTCTTCCGAATAACTGCTCAATCCATCAACAAAATGTTGCAATTCCACTCTAGTCAAGCTCTCACTCCCATTTCCATGGGACATTTACTTGAGAAATCCACTCAATTGTCTCAGTCAGAATTGAATCGCATCTGTTAGACTTTCATGTTACAGAAACATCAGCCCAAGGGCCCACCTCCTTATCTGCAAACTTTCTTCACAGATATGGGAAGACTCATTGTTGATATGATATATTTAATTATGGGATTTAAAACTAGTGAGTTTGTTGATGAGGTAACCCTAGTGTTGTTGTCAATTTTTACTCCTGGACAATGCCCTATTGTTAAGTATGATTATGCCTCCTATATTGCTAACAAGATTCATGACCAGTTCTTGAGATTGGACAATGAAGGAATTTTCAAGTATACCACCTTCATATATCATCTCATGCTGTATTATTAGTCAGAAAACTTTCCTTTCCCTGTCATGAAACTTGACACCAAAGGCAATCCAAGGTCTGTCATTTTTTGGAGTCCCATCTTCCATGCATCCTTAGATTCCCCTTACTCCTATAATGAGTTCATTGATCAATTTGTTCATCTAGCAACCACCTTATTGACAGGGATTTCCCCTCCCAGGATTAGTGGTGACATTAAGAGGATCCTACAGCTCTCCAAGCAGTACAAAATAGGTGATTGGTACCTATACAAGAACCATACAAAAATCAGGATATATGGGTGTGAGCTCTACCCTTTCAAGTTACCAAAATATGTTCCAATGAGACTATTTGGATTGGAATATTTCAGGCAAATGATAAATTCAGACTTGGTCCATTTTTGTAATGCCAAGAAGAAAGCTCAACTTAGAATCAAGAATCAGTTAGGCCCTTTTGTTTGTAACACTAGGGAAGCATGGAGAGAAGCAGAAAGAATTTTAGAAGATCACCTTAAGCTACACAAAAGTTTTGGGTGGATACCATATGACTCTAACAACTTTATCTATGATAGAAGAATGAAGAACATGTTGTCACCATACATACACCATAGGATCCCAGAGATTGAACAATTTGCAAATATGGATGAATGGAGGGAAGGGACCCTAGTAGAAAATGATAGTGAACAGGTCAATATTGAGAATGTTATGAGAGGTCTTAAGAAAACACTTGACCTGGATTCTTGTGGGAAGGTACAAAAATTAGGGATTGGTCCCTCTACAGCTGGAACCTCTCAGCAACATTCACATGAAACCAACACACCAGCCACAACAACATCCAAAGGCAAGGAACTAGAATCCAGCATTCAGGCCATAGAGCAATCTACAATGTCCAAACAGCTTGAAACTTCTAAGGAACAGGCCCAGATTCACACTCCTCCAACTCAAGCCAGTGTGGGAGAACATCCAATCTTGCAGACTCCTCTGAATGAGGAAAAGAATAAAAAGGGAGACAGGGAAGTAGCTACCCTTGCCTGTGGACCATTAGAGCAACCTGGTGCAAAAAGGCAAAGGTTAAATCCTCTTTCAGAGGAGGAATTTTTTGAAGAGACTGCCGGTAGTCAAAGGAAAGAAGGAGTAGATAGTCATCAAACATTCCCAACAGGTGGGACATCTACTAGCTCACAAAGACAGGAGCTAGAGAGACAACAAAGTGTAGAGGTATCATCTTTCAAACCACAGGAAATGACACTTCAGATATCAAGAGGACATTTATAGAAATAAAAGCCAGAAATGATCCATTGAGGCTTCAAGTTTACAATCAATATTTGAAAATGGCTTCCACCAATCAAAATAGATTGATGTCAGCCTATGACATCAAGGAAGGTAAGATGATAATGAGTTATTTCAAACCTAAAGTGCAACAACCTCAATCAGCAGCAGACTATCTCAGGACCAATTTTGAGATCATGGCAAAGGACATTCATCCTTTGGACCAAATTGAATTGCACAAACAAACAGGAGAAATGATCTATTCTACATTGACTGGTAAGGCCATGATGGCCCAAAGGCTGGAAAATTCTTTAAATAACACAATTTCCCAACTAAAGCTGGAAAAAACCTCCTCACAGACTAAAGATAACATAATAAAATCTTTAGAAGAAATAATTATTGGATTGGGTCATGATCCCAAAGATGTGAAGGCTATAGAAGCCTTAATCAAAAATAAAGATGAAGATATTTCTGCCTTGGGGAAGCAGCTAAAGATGCCTCCTTCAAGGCATCCACAGACTGCTGAGATCATGAAGAAAAAATCTGAAGAAGAGCTAATGGATTTACTCTTAAAACTTAATGAACGACTGAATGAGACAGAGCAAGAAATAGAAAAATCATTGAAGGACAAGTAGGGAGAGTCAACCTGTCAGCCTTCCAATGTGATACCAGTAGTCCCTTCAACCCTTGGAACATCTCTGGCACCAAACGTTCCAGTAGCCACAACAGAGGTGGTGACAGCTACAGCAACAACAGGAACATCAGGAATAGCACAAGATAGCATTACCAATTTGAGCACAGAGGAATCGGTAAAATCAATGGAGGAGATGAAACTTCAAGTTTCAGAGCTAAAAAAGGTAAAAGAACAGTATGTCAACTTAGGACAGAGGTATGATCTCTCAAAAATAAATGTTGCAGAAAAGACAAGGGAGATTAAAGGATTAGAAAACAATGTGAAATCATTAGAAAAGGACCTTACGTTTGACAAGCCTCTGGCAGATATTAGAAAAATTCTTTGGCCAAACATCACTCAATAAATAAATGATGTTTGGCCATCAATCCAAATAATGTTTTAGCAGATTGATTTAGTAAAGGTAGCCCAAGAAGAAATTCAAAGGACAAGAGCAGAATTAGGAAGAATGCATGAGGAAGCCAACAGGCTCATAAGCTGTTCAGATATGGAAGTCTTCATTTAACATTGGTCAGACCTTTTCCCTTGATGTCAAAAGGGGAGAGTATCTTGGTGTTTGGAGAGTAGCTCAATGTTTTAAAAATATTGGTGCTTGGTTTGGTGTTATTTACAGGTTATGGTGACCAAACACCAAAGTGATTGCCATCAACTCCAAAGGGGGGTATTGTTGGCATTATGATGCATGTGTTGTCCTTGATGGCAACTCACTTCTAACAGAACAAATTTATGGTAGCTAGATGAATCCACAGGTCATTTTAGAGGTGACAGAATGATGGAACAAAATACTAGAATTATGGGTCAAAGGTTTTCATATCAAAATCAGAAAGTTTGATACAGGTGAATATTTCAAAATCTACACACTTGTCAAGGGAACGTCGCGTATACATGCGAGTTCTCTAAAGAAAAGTAGCGTATGGTTTTTGTACCATGATATTCTAAATACCATGGGTCCTTACCATGGTATTGGACCATAGTAATGAGCATGAAAATGAATATTGATCTCGTCAAAGATTACCACCGCCACTAATGTAGTTTTGACCCATGGTATTGGATAAGGTCTAAACTATATAAAGAGGTGAAGATAAAAGTGCTAAGTGTGCAAGTGAAAGCGTTTTTCATGAATAGTTCAATCTGAAGTATATTTCAATTTCAAGGGCTAGAATTGTCACATTGATCTGAAATAATTATGAACCAATGAATACAATGATGGATCAAGATCACGAGACTTGAAATGACTTTTCATTGTATGATCTACTCATGGATTGACTAGATCTAAGTATTGATGCATGTTTTTATCTTTGAATATTATGGTCTAGGTATTTCTGAATTTCTGAAGAGCTAAGCAATTTTAGGTCAAAATTTGCATATCTATATGCTGGTTGGTTTTAGGAAAAGTGCATATACACGTGGGTTCACTTCAGCAAAGTCGTGTATATAAAGTAAGGGTTTTTTTTCATAAATGACTGATCAACTTGATCACTGCTGCTACTTCTCTAATGTTTGTCAATGATGTCCTCATGTTGATATGGGTTGAGTGATAATGTCTGAAGCAGATTTGATTGAATGATGAAGGTTAATTTAATTATTAATTGATTGAAGAATGTTAATATAACTTGTTGATTGTGATTGAAGATGAGATACAGTTATGTGATTGATTTAGAGTGTTGTCATAGATATGAGTATGATTCAATGTTATTTTTAGAAATTGTAGTGGTCAAGTTTTTATTTTTCAGTATATTAAGATCTGTACGTGAGTTTCTCTACACAAAAGTATGTATGCACACAGGTTGACTTAAGTGAAGTAGCATATACATTTTTGCAAATGAATGATCAAGGTTGTACTTGACTTTGTGTGTTTTTTTTTTCTCGGTAAATGCTAATTCTATTAAAAGTGAAAAAATATGTACAAAAGTTAAGTCCTCAGAGGAGGCCTGGGCCAATCCTCAGCCAGAAAACCAGGGATATTACATTTTAGCCCTTCAGTCAAAAATACAATGTAGTCCTGCTGACTAGATTTAGCATTCCTATACTTGTCTTGGCCTGCATTGACGGCCAGTAAAAACAAACCTACGGCATAATCATAAGTAGGAGTAGACCAGTCATCACCCACTAATTTCCGTCTCAAAATCATAAGAACAAAAATACATAACATATGAGCAAGAGAGCCTCCCGGCAAGAAGTTACTGTGCTCAACCGACATGTCCAGGCAAAGGTGGCGTGTCCTCCTTATCCGGGCTGGGGGAGGCTAACCAGGTAACAAAACCATCTTCATCCAGAACAGGCTCGCCATCCGAATGAGTAACCAGGTGCAGAACTCCGGAATTTCGTTGAGAGGGTCCACAAAGCAGAACGTCTTCCTGAGCTGGATTCTGTTGCTGAGTCTGATCCGGAGCAGGGGCGACTTCCTGCCTGTGGTCCATATGATAAACGCATCCTGAGAGGTCCCCGAGCAAGATGATGTCATCTTGTGCAGGAGCGATACCAGACGTAGCCGAACTAGAAGAATTACCCTCCTCTTCAGAAACAGAAACTGTGAAATTGATTGTCACAATGGGTCTATTGAGCTCACTCTGGAAGGAGAAGCTGGAGGTCTGAAATGAAGCGTTCGGACGAGACCTATCCGGTTCCGACATCGGAGATGAGGGCGGAGCAGATGTAATAGGAGCAACCATCTGAGGCCCGGTTCGAGCACGACCTCCTCTATTACCAGAGTTACTTCCCCTGCGAGGGATGCCTCTTCTACGCAACATGTTTGCAATATCAGAGAGCTCGGGAAAACAAAAGAAATGAAATTGACCAGGAGAGGGGAGAGCTCTGAAAATCTCAGAGCGTCTCCAGTGCCGCTTAAACAGCCAAACCCAAATGACAATGCGCCCGATCTGAGGCGACTTAGCCTCATAAACCCCTGCAGCATTAATGTCATCGCGCTTATCCATGGTCCGAAACCAGAGAGCAATCAAGGTCGCCATGCTTGAAATGAATTCGAGCCAACTCCGAGTCTGCAACGGAATTAACTCGCTCGCATTGAACCTGTTAAATCCACCTACGACCTGTACCATGCAGTCCGCCGGCCTGCCATCCATGAGGCCAGCTGTCCGTCTGATGGTCTTAATCATTGATAACTGGAAGGATCACCCGCATCCGGGTATACTTGACTTTGTGTGTTGATGTAGTATTCTGAGTTCATTTCTGTGTATCGGTTACAGTGATCTTGTTGTTCCAGTTGATTAGTTAAGTTTTGATTAAGTATCAGTTGTTTGGTTTTTAGTGATTGGTTGATTATGTGTGTCAAAGATTGATGATTGTATTACAATGATGATTGAGCATAAGTGTTGATATTGGATCCAGTCTGAAAATTTGATGAAACATGGTTGATGGATGTTGCTAAGGGTTTGAGCCTTCAGTGAGGAAGTCGAAGCTTCTTGCCTGTAGTAGATGGTGATCAGATCACGGGGTTGGAGCTCCCTTCCAGTAGGCTCTAGAGAACAAGTGAAGGTTGTAGCCTTCAGCAGGTGGGTGCCTGCATACTGGTTTGAGTCTGCACCAGTACAAGAATTTAGGAAGTTTTTTATATTAATAAGTTTTAAAGACTAAGACAACAACATCGATGGCTTTCTCCCACATTAGGTTTCCACCTTAAATCCTGGTGTTCATGTGTGTTTACTTTTATGTGATACTATTCTTATTGCTTCTGTTTACTTCTTATCAAATGCCTGATAAATATATTACATTCTGGTTCAAGTTTAATAGATAAATAATTAGTTGTTTTAAAAGTTTACTGAGCATGCACTAGTTTCTTTTACAACAATTGCATATATATGCTAGTTTATTTTACAACAGTTGCATATATACACTAGTTTCTTTTACAACATTTGCATATATATGCTAGTTGGGTTCAGACAAGTCGCATATACATTTCAGAAAAGAAATTTATTATTGTGACTTTTTAATTACTAATTCACCCCCGCTCTCATTATTTTTCCCAACATAAATTTAAAACACACCACACTATATCATGGTTTAGATTTTATGGTGATTATTATCATAGGTCTGCCTCTCTATCAATGACATTGCGTTGGAAATTAATTAAGCATTGGGATTAATGTCCCACGCTGCAATCTTTCAAAATGGTACTATAATATTTTGTGTTAAATTAATTTTTGGGGCTGACCAATAATTAAAATTACCAACTACCCATGATTTTTGACCATTGTGTACCATTTGTTTTCCTAGCCACCGTCGATTTGGGATGATCATCAGTCTCTGCTTGGAGCTCGTTAGTACTCTGTTCAACTTTCTTCCTAGGACACATGGATGTATACACTCCATTGATCACTTTGGCCTCTCATTGCACAGTTCATATTACTTTAGATGGTTTTAGGGTAATTGCCACCTCGCCTCCTTCCCTGTTGGATCCAACATTTTCCTTACCGTCTTTTGTGCTCTGCAACCAGATACATAGACTTCATAGTTTGTTCTAAGTCTGCAATTAAGTTCTTCATTACAACTTATGAGCCTTTCATACCTGTAGTATTGTATTGACCCTCTAGGAACCATTAGTGCTCAGGAAATGTTTTATCATTTATCTTTCTAAGGATTCTGGAACACAACAGGAGGGTTTATGGAGGCTCAGTGAAGGATTTCCCTAGTTCATTTCCATTTACACAGGTATGCACACATATGTTATCATAGAAAAATATTGCAACTGCTCTCAGCTTGTAGGGATTTTCTGAAAACGAACTCTAAATCATACCTATCTCTTTTGATGGCCCCTATACCAATTCTGGTGATGTCACGTTCAAACATGGAACTCACACCCAAGTAAGGTTTTTTTAGAATAGAAAACCCTTCCCTTACAAGTATTTATTATTAAGTTATTTTCTTGTTTTTCCTCAGTTCCAAACCACCAATGTTTAACAACGGTTAACGGTTATAGGTACCAACATATTCTTATAAGCGTCATCAATTTCCTGTGTCAAGATTCCTTGGATACATGAATCTAACCTGACATTCTGACTTCTTGGCATAAGTGCTACTACTACCCAAGAAATTGCATCCTAGTTCTCTTCATTTTTATGGTTTTCTGGCCACAATTTGTAACTGCTACTATAGGATTTAACTTGAGTCTGGTCGGATTCTGTAAGGGTTTTTAGCATGAAAAATGATTAAATTATATCAAGGTGAATATTTTCTTTGGTGTTTGTATATTTGTTTTGAATTCGGATTGGAAGTTATTGACCTTTTGGCTTAGCTGTGAATGTCATGGTTGTATACTTAAGAGTGATATATTGGTTTTCCTCTTGACAATTATGGTTACAGCTTGTCTATATCTAGACAATGTTGAATATTAATATACAATTTTCTCTATCTTTCATATCATCTTCAAACTCTATGTTCCTTTTTATAATTTATTTTTACAAACATATGACGATGTTTTCCTTAAAATGAATCCTTGAAGATATCGGCAAGTTCTTTCTTTGTGAAGTATTTCTTGTTGTATTATCAATATCTTTCTTTATACCTACTTGGATTATTTTGGGCCCCAATCTTTTCTTCCACTGCCACAAAATTGTCCCTAATTGGAATTCTGAATTCCTATCCTGGGACTAACCCGTACCCAATCCTTAACCCAAAATTTTAGTCTTTTGTATTGTATAGCAATAAGGTTTTACTACGGTATGAATTATGTTTGCAGTCACGATTATGATATGAATGGATTATTAGCTTTTATATTCATCATAGTCAGGATTCTCAATGTAACCATGAGGAAATAATCTGCTTATTATTATGTTTGCACAATTTTTTCTTGTATTGTTCTACTTACAACTTCACATTACATGCATATGTGACTGCATATATGTTTTATAATCATAACATATTTTATCTATTCTTTCCAACAAACCCTTTAATAGATAACACAATTTGGTCTTTTGCCAATTTTCAATAGCACGGTAGATTCAATACTTCTTCTATATATAATCTTTACTAAGAGATGCAAATCAAGCCATTTTGGAGAATAGCACATAACCTTCAATTATTTTTCCATATACAACAAGAAATAATAACAACCATTCCAATAGTAATACAAGTAATAAAAGATTGAGCATTTAATCTTATTTTCTACTCTAGGGTTCCAGAATTTATGGATAGGGTCCCTCCACCCATCCTTAAGGAGTTGGAAATTACGTCCAAAACCTTCCCCCATGCTTCTCTACTCCATAACAATATATTTTCACAACAGTTACGCAATTCACTTGCCTCAAGGCCTTCCCGATCTAGCCTAGAATTCCTTCACAGATTCAATCTGTGTTTTTTCAAAAGTGTTCCACTAGCTCTTGTCCAGCTCTAGAAGAACTTCACCTAGCAGCGTCCTACCTTTTTTCCTTCTTTTCAGTTCTCTCTTTCCTTTAGCAAGGAAAGGGAGGAATAACTACTGTTAACTTTCTGGTAAAAATATAATTACTCAGGTCCCTTCCATAAGTTCTACAACCCAACTTAGAAGCTAATGACTAATGTAATTATTTATTCAACTTCAGTCACTACTTTTACTAAGTAATTATCCAGTTCATTTGTTTACCAGAATAAATATTAAATATTTACAAACACCTGGAAGTGTCACATCTCTCCCCGCTTGAGTGAAACAATGTCATCGGTGTTTATCTATAAAGCAGTCTTTGGAAACAATGCAAGATATGCCTCCTCCATAAACTCTTTACTTTCCCATGTGACTTCCTCTGGGCTAAAGTATTTCCACTTTACTTTAACCTGGATGATAGCTTGCTTTCGTAGCTTTATTTCTCTATGGTCGAGTATACACAGAGGTTCTACTAGAAACTCTCCTTCCAGTTTGACCTATCAACACAATGTATTACACATTAATCATTTCTTCATTCCAAATCTTATACATATAAACATATTTTGTTTTACATCATGTGTTACCTATATGTCTTGCCAATTTGTAACATGTCTGGAATCATAAACATGTTTTTTTTAAAAGCGAGACATGAAACACGTCATGAATCCATAAATGACTGGGCAAGGCAAGACGATATGACACCAGTCCTTTCCTTTCCAAAATTTGGAAAGCTCCATAATAACGAGGCACGAGCTTTGCAAAACTTCCCCACAGGAGAGAACTTATTTTGGGTTTAACTTGCACATAAACATGGTTGTCCACCTGAAATTCCCAGCAGGTTATTTTTTTACTAGCATAATATTTTTGTCTGTCTTGAGCCACTTTTAAACTCTACTGAACTTTTTTTACTGTATTTTCCATTTCTTCCAACATATCAAATCCTAAGGTTAGCTTATTCTTAGGACTGTTCTAGTTAGAAGGTACTCTACAACTTTTACCATAAATTACTTCATAAGGGCTCATTTTTAATGATTCATGATAACTATTGTTATACGTAAACTCTACCAAATTTATATATTCCTCCCATTTTCCCGGCTGCTGCATTACATACATTCACAACGTATCTTCAATTACTTGATTTACTCGCCTATTTTTCCTATCTGTCTAGGGATGGTAAGTCGTACTATAATGGATTTGAGTGTATAACCCAGTGAAGAGTGATTTCCAAAAGGAAGAAGTACATTTTACATCATGATCTGAGATAATAGTTTTAGGCATACCATGCAGTCTAAATATCTCTCTCATAAATACATCTGCCACCTGAGACTTAATATGAATAAAGTGAGCCATAATACTTATTTTATATACTACTACCATTAGGGAATCATTCTGTTTCTTGGATTTCATTAATCTGGTTATGAAGTCCATAGTAATTGTATCCCACATCAACTCAGGAATGGGTAAAGGATGTAGCATACCTATAGGGTGTGAATGTTCATCTTTAAATTACTGACATTCCAAGCACTATGCCAAGTATTCTGCAATATCTTTCCTCATGCTAGGCCAATAGCAATTCTTTTTTATTGCATAATTTTTTTTTTGATACCCTAGATGAGCAGTATAGGGACTTCTATGGAATTCATCCAACATAAATTGGTTCATTGACAACTGGTTAGGGACATGGATTCTTCCCTTGAAGGTCAACAATTTTTCACTATTGATACCATACTCAGCTTGTTTTCTAGAATTCTGTGCAAGTTTAGTTTGTTTCCAAATATATTCATATTTTGGATCTCTCAAGGCAGCCTCCTTAATTTGCCCAGAAAAATTGAGTTCCACTTGACTATATGAGAGTTCATAGACATGATGTAGTCTTCTTCTTAATGCATCAACCACATGCTTTTCCTTTCCCTTGAGATGTTTGATGTCAAAGTCAAACTCACTCAAGAATGCAATCCATCTTGCTTATCATGCATTCAGGTGAGGTTACCTAAAGAAGCTAATTAAGTTGTTGTGATCCATCATCAACAGGAATATTTTTCCTAATAGATAATGTCGCCATACTCTCAAAGCATGAACTATGGCTGTTAGCTCCAAATCATAGGCAGAGTATCTTTTCTCGTGCTCCTTCAAATTTATGAGATTCATAAGAAATTACCTTATTTACTTTCATTATAACCCTCCCTACACCCTCTTGGAACACATCTGTACAAAATGTGAATTCTTTTTCTAGATCTACAACTTTTAGCACTGGAGTGGTAGTAAGCAAATGTTTCATATTTTTAAAAATTTGCTGACACTCTTTCGACCACTTAAAAGAATTTCCTTTTTTTCTACTTGGAGGTGATTGAGTAGGAAACTTTAGAAAACCCTTTTATGAATCACCAATAATATCCAACCAAACCCATAAAGGAATGTATATCTACTACATTAGTTGGAGTAGGCCATTCCATTATGGTTTTGATTTTCTCTGGGTCTACAACTATACCCTTAGATGAGATAATATGTCCTAAATATTGGATTTGATATTTTTAGAAATCACATTTATTGAATTTGGCATAGAGTTTATTTTCCCTCAAAGTTTGTACCACTATGCAAAGGTGTTCCCGATGCTTCTCCATATTCTTGGAATATACCAGAATATCGTCAATAAAAATGAGAACAAACTTATCTAGAAAAAAGGTGAAAATTTCCATTCATCATACTCATGAATGTCTCTGGGGTGTTGGTGAGTTCTAAGGGTAGAACAACGAACTCATAGTGTCCATAGCATGTTCTAAATGTTGTTTTATATATGTCCTCATCTTTAATTCGTATCTGGTGATATCCAGATCGTAAATCAATTTTTGAAAACACTGCAACACCTTTGACTTGATCAAACAGATCATCGATTATGGGTAATGGGTACTTATTTTTAACTGTTAATTTATTCAGTTACTTGTAATCTATACACAGGTGAAGAGTGCCATATTTCCTCCTTACAAATAAGGTTGGAGCTCTCCATGGAGACATGTTGGGGCTAATATATCCTTTTCCAAACAACTCTTGGAGATGCATCTTTAATTCTATCAACTCAGGAACACTCATTCTATACGGGACCTTAGAGACTAGAGTGGCTCCAAGAACCAATTCTATAGTAAAATCAAGGTTCCTTTTAGGGGGCAGTCCTAGAATTTCTTCCGGAAAGACGTCTTTAAATTCTTGGACAACAGGTATCTTTTCTAGGGAAAATATCTTATCCTTAGAATTGGCATAGCCCACCTGAACAACATAAATTTGACAACCTTTACAGATGCATTTTCTTATTTGATAGGAAAAAATGAGGTGTAGCTTGAATTCACTTCTAACATCGTGAATTTCTTTTTTCATGCCTTCATCTGTAACAAAGTCAATTGTTTTATCTTTACAATTTATCAAGGTCCATTGTTGTTCCAACCAATCCATTCCTATTAGTACATCATAGGATCCTAGTGGAAACATATTTAAACTTGTCTTAACTTGCTTCCCAACTATATTTATGATGCAATCCTCTATTTTTGCAGTTACTCTTCTTTTAGCTCATGTGACTAGAAGTATAACCAAGGATTTCTAAATTTCGCACTTTTCATATGACACAAATCAACTACCTTTGGGTTGATATAGCTTATGCTTGCATCGGGATCTATCAAAATGGAAACATTATGGTTAAGTATCTTACCTTCAAGTTCCACCATCGATGGTTGATGCTCCGCTTGATGATCTTCTAAGGTTGTGTTGATCCTCAATATACTTCTTTCCACATCACAATAATAGAGGCCTCTTGGATGTTTGCGGCTAGTTCAGATATTAAACGATGGGGACATTTTTTATAATAATGGGATTCCCCATAACCCGAACACTGCAATGGAGGCTTTTGAAGCTGACTGGGCTCTAGCCTGCTAGAGGCCTTAGCTTTCTGTTGACCCAAATTTCTGCTTAGCATTCCCTAATTGATATTCATTGAGCCAACAACCTTTGCATTGTTATTGGCTGGAAAGTTCTTATGTCCTTTTTTTGTTTCCCAATTCTTATTATTATTTCCTTTCTTCCTCATTTATTGATAAAAAATTCAAGCCTTTCGAATAGCTTCATACATCGTCTTAGGAATATCAAATTCTAGTCTTTCCTTCATATAAATAGGAAAACCACTGGTAAACTGTTGCACTTT
Source organism: Pinus tabuliformis (assembly GCA_031772625.1). NCBI lineage: Eukaryota > Viridiplantae > Streptophyta > Pinopsida > Pinales > Pinaceae > Pinus > Pinus tabuliformis. The sequence continues at coordinate 230,066,980 of CM062807.1, read as the reverse complement.
AGAATTCTCCACATGGATATAGGGAACATATCATAGCAAAGATGTGAATTTAGCTATTAAATTATCCATGGACTGCTATACTAATTTTAGGTCATGAAATTCCTTGGCCTTTTCATCATAGAATTATCCTATTAAATATTTATCTTTGAAATGCATTTGAAACTGTTCCCAGGTAACTTCTTGATCCTTTATCCCTCGAACCATTTTAATTTCCTCCCACCATAGGGTGGCATTACCTTGCAGCTGATACACTGCCAACCTCGCTTTCAAATTGTCATCATATTCATATATTTGGAAATATTTATTCATATTTATCAGCCATGCTTCTACTGCTTCCTCAACCTCTCCATCATAAATCGAGGGTTTAATTTTTTTGAACTCCCCTTGTAATTTTGTTTTCTATCCTTTTGTCCCTTTACCTCAAGAAACATTATCAGATTCTCTTTCGTTACCAGTTCAACCTCCTTCTAATTCTATGTTCTCTTCTCGCTTTCGGTGTCACCTTTCTTCACACCCTTCATCCTGACTAGGATACTATTTCCTTTGATTATGTCAGTCTGAAAGGCTTTTCATAATGTTCTCATGTTCCAAGCACAACCTTTCATTGTCTACCCTTAAATTCCTCATCTCCACTCGTAATTGTTGGACTGTTTCCAATAACAACTCATTTGTATTTTGTTCTTCTCTTTCCAATTGAACCCATACTTTTGAGTTATTTCCTAGCATAGGTGTTGATCCCCCGGTTGGGTTGATCCCTAGTCCCCCCCTCATGGTACTTTAGCTTCCTTTTCCTCTCTGTGCACCAATTGCAATTTGTTAATCCACTTAAACCTTTCACGTCTCAATGTTGCAAACCTAGGCTCTAATACCACTTGTAACTCACACATAACCAAATAGCATAATTTTTTATTATTATGATAACCTTAATGTCTTTACCTTAGATACTGGACATACCCCTGTTTTCAAAGTTCATGGCGTAAATTTAAAACACCCCACACTATATCATGGTTTATATTTTATGGTCATTATTATTATAGGCTTGCCTTTGTAATAATGACATTGTGCAAGAAATTAATTAAGTGTTGGGATTAATGTCCCACCTCACAATCTTTCAACTTGGTACTACAATATTTTGTGTTAAATTAATTTTTGAGGTTGGCCAACAATTAACATTGATAGCTACCCAGTCTTTTCGACCACCGTGTACCATTTGTTTTCCCAGCCACCGTCAATTTGGCATGATCATTGGTCTATGCTTGGCACACCTGTTAGTACTATGTTCAACTTTCTGCCTAGGACACATGGAAGTATATGCTTTGTTGATCACTCCGACCTCTCATTAATCAGTTCAGGTTACTTCGTATGGTTTTAGGGTAACGGCTACCCCCCGCACTCCCATCGACTTTGTCATTTGCCTTACCACCTTCTGTTCTTTTCAAATGGCTACATAGGCTTCAAAGTTTGTTCCAGGTTCGCAGTTAAGTTCTTCGCTACAACTTATGATCATTTCATACCTCCAGTATTATATTGGCCCTCTGCCAACCATCCATGGTTAAGAAATGTTTTATTGTTTTATTTTTTAATGATTTTAGAACACACAAGGAGGGTTTATGGAGTAGTGTAGGATTTCCCTGGTTCATTTCAGTTTACATAGGTATGTACACATATGTTATCTTAGAAAAATTTTGCAACTGCTCTCATCTCACAGGCATTTTATGATAACCAAATCTCAATCATACCTATTTCTTTTGATGACACCTATACAAGTTCTAGTGATGCCGCGTTAAAACATGGAACTCACACCCAGGTATGTTTTCCTTAGATCCAAACCATTGATTTTTAACAAGGGTTTACGGTTCTAGGTATCGAATTCTGCTTATAAGTTTCGTCAATTTACTTAGTCAATATTCCATGGATAGATGAATCCAACCCTCGCGTTCTGACTTCCTGGAACATGTGCTACTACTACCCAGGAAATTGCATCCCAGTTCTCTTGATTTTTATGGTTTTCTGGCCGCAGTTTGTAACTGCTATTGTAGGATTAACTTGAGTCTAGTCAGATTGTGTAAGGGTTTTTAGCATGAAAAATGATTAAAGTATATCAAGGTGAATATTTTTTTTGGGGTTTGTATATTTATGTCAAATTTAGCCTGGAAGCTACTCACTTTCCGGTTCAGCTGGGAATGTCATGGATGTATACTTAAGAGTGATATTTTGGTTTTCCTCTAGATAGTTCTAGTTACAACTTGTTTGTATATAGACAATGTCGAATATTAGTATACATTTTTCTCTATCTTTCATATAATATTTGAACTCTATGTTCCTTTTTCTAATTTATTTTTACAAACATATGATGATTTCCTGAAAATGAATCCTTGAATATATGAGCACGTTCTTTCTTTATAAAGTATTTCTGGTTGTATCAATATCTTTCTTTACACCTACTTGGATTATTTTGGACTATACCCCAATCTTTGCTTCCACTACTACATAATTGTCCCTAATTGGAATATTGAATTCCTATCCTGAGACTAACTCATACCCAATCCTTAACACCAAATTTTAGTCTTTTGTATTGTATATAAAAAAGGTTTTACTACCATTTGAATTCTATTTGTAGTCACGGTCGTGATATGAATGGTGTTATATACCTAGGAGGGATAATATGGGGTACCAAGGGAGGTACCCAAGGTAATAATGTAATAATGGGATGGGCCATAGTAATAAATGAGGTGGTTAACCCATGTCATGTAAGGGACCACAAGTAGTTAATAATAATGTAATGGGCCCATGGTATTAGTTGATGGTATGAGGGAACCATGGTAATGACCCATGGTATTGTATGTATGAGGCCTATATAGAGGCTAGAGACTCCACATGGAGATAGAGAGAAGGATTATTGTATGAACAGACATTTACCATGGTTCCCTCATGCCATCAACTAATACCATGGGCCCATTACATTATTATTAACTACTTGTGGTCCCTTACATGACATGGGTTAACCACCTTATTTATTACTATGGCTAATCCCATTATTACATTATTACCTTGGGTACCTCCCTTGGTACCCCATATTATCCCTCCTAGGTATATAACATTCCACCCCCCTAAGCATGTTTCGTCCCCGAAACATGGGAAGAACACAAATAATAATATCTACTCAAAAGAGTAGTCCACTGATACCATGCACGTGCATCTAGCCATCCAAGAGAAAGGTGAACCCTCGATCTCGCTGGTGCCTCGCTCGCTTGAGATGGAAGTTGACCGTGGCAGCTCTTCTGTGTTGATGTGCAGTGGGTGGATCTTCTCTCCTCGCGATCCGTCATGTGATGACTTAGTTTCCATCTTGATGGTTGTCTCGCTGGGTGATGTGGGTGATGATATGTTGAATTTTTAACCCACGATGGCTGTTTCTTTACTTCACCCTGCTGTGGTGCCTGTTGTGGTGTCTTCTTTTTCAATATGATTTCAACCACTGATCCCTCCTCTGATGTATCATCACCTGTAACCTTTTCTTCTTTAGCCTTTGTTTGTGTTTGATTGTCGACCATCAACTGCTCATCATCTGATATGTCAGTCCCTGGAACATCTTCCGCTTCAGCCTCCATGTGCTCTACTTGCTTATTGATGGAAATATCCTGTAATGTAAGTTTCTTCTTTTTATACCAGAGCTTCAGGAATTTCTTCTGCACATTAATATTGATAGTACCCACTGATTCCATCCCAGGATATCCCAAAACAACATCCATATTATCCATCTCTGAAGCATAAAAAGCACCATGAAACACATACTTATCCATAGAAAGCTTCAAATCCTTATAGATTTGAACATCCTTATTATCAACCTGTGTATGTTCAATTTGTTTTGCTGGGACTTGCAATTTTTTTGCCAAATTAACACTGATAAAATTATGTTTACAACTAGGATTTATAGACACAATGATCTTCTCCTTTTGAATGAATCCATGAACCTGCAATAAGGAGATACCCGTAGCAATTAACCCCTTATGTGTCTTATTCTCCTTTTTTCTAGCCCGAGACCATTTGTCCAGAAAGACTTTTTCATATTCTGCATCTGAAAGTTTGGTCAACTGCTGGTGGTCAAGTGATAACCACCAATTTTTAGCCTCATCTCTCATATTAAATATTATTGGAAGCCTCCAATATTTCCCATGTGTAGACTTATATCTTTGTATGAATTCTTCAATAGTAGGACCATTATCTTTTCATGTAAATAATAGAACCTTGCTAGAAGCCATGAAGAGGGTTTTGAAAAAAATTCACTTACTTGGCGAAAAGTTGAAATTGTCACAGTTTAGTCAATATTGCTCAGAATCCCTATTATGACTATTTTTGGAAATGGAACAATCATTCTGCATCTGCCCATGTGATAGAAATCCTGATCCAGGCACTAGAATTGCAGATCTGCGCTGCTACTCTCCCGCCGTCACCCAGAATTTCTGAAAAAAGAGCTGATTTTAAATCAGCGATATCTCCCTCATCCGGACTCCGATTCGACTGATTTTTTTTTTTTTAATTGGGTAATTTTTCTCAAACAATTCAGATTTACAATTAGATTTTGTAGATATTGCACCAAGACGTCTAGATCTGCGCCGCAAACTCGCTGCCCTGAAAATTGTCTGCAACCCCATTGATTTTTAAATCAGCGATATCTCCTTCATCCGGACTCCGATTCAACTGATTTTTTTTTGAATTCGACTATTTTTGCACAAAAAATCTAGATCTGTAATTATATTTTACATATCTTGCACCAAAATGTACAGATCGGACCTGCAAAGTCGTCGCCCCCAAAACCCTGCAGAAAAAAAAAAAAAAAAAAAAATCTCCACTTTTGTGCCCAAGAAAGTGCTTTGATACCAATTGTTGTTGATCTGATCCAAATATATTATGATAATAGACTAAACCCAAGAAATAAAAAGATAGAAATAGATAGAAATGGTTCTTTATTAATATCAAAACCCTTATGGTAGGGCAACACCATACATTCACTCCTTAAGGAAGGAGAACACTCCACAAGCCATATGCATGTTCATACTATAATCCTTCACTTCATATCTCTCCATGTGGAGTCTCTAGCCTCTATATAGGCCTCATACATACAATACCATGCATCATTACCATGGTTCCCTCATACCATCAACTAATACCATGGGCCCATTACATTATTATTAACTACTTGTGGTCCCTTACATGACATGGGTTAACCACCTTATTTATTACTATGGCCCATCCCATTATTACATTATTACCTTGGGTACCTCCCTTCGTACCCCATATTATCCCTCCTAGGTATATAACAAATGGATTTTATATTATCTTTTATATTCATCATAGTTGGGATTCTCAGCATAACCATGAGGAAATAATCGGCTTATTTTGTGTTTGCACATTCACATTACATGCATATGTCACTTCGTATCTATTTTATAATTATAACATATTTTATCTATTCTTTCTAGGAAACCCTTTAATATATAACAACAATTTGGCATTTTTCCAATTTTGAATATCACGGTAGATTCGATACTTCTTCTATATATAATATTTACTAAGATGTGAAAATCATGCCATTCTGGAGAACAATACAGAACCTCTAATAACATAATGAACATTTAATACTTATCTACTATGCTAGGGTTCCAAAATTTACTGATAGGGTCCATCCACCCATCCTTAAGGAGTTGGCAGTTATGTCCAAAACCTTCCCCTGTTCTTCTCTAATCCAGAACAATGTCTTTTCACAATATTTACGAAATTCACTGGCCTCAAGACCTTCTCGATCCATCCTAGAATTCCTTCATATATTCAATATTTTTTTTTAGAAGTGTTCCACAGTCCATTGGCTCTTGTTTAGCTCTGGAAGAACTTCCCCCAACAACGTCCTACCTTTTTTCCTTCTCCCCAGTTCTCTCTTGCCTTCAGAAAGAAAAGGGAGGAATAATTTCTTAACTATTAATTGTCTTGTAAAAGGAGAATTACTCGGGTCCCTTTCGTAAATTCTAGGACCCAAATTAGAAGCTAATTACTAATGTAATTATTTATTCAACTTCAGTCACTACTTTTACTAAGTAATTATCTAGTTCATTTGTTGACTGAAATAAATATTAAATATTTACAAACACACAGAGAGCAAGGTAGTTGACTTCTATAGAGAAAAATGACCATTGTAATGTTGTAAACCTTTACACCTTACCCATAACACAATCCTTCCTTGAGACACTTACACCTTATCACAAGATATTTTATTAGTTACTTTTCTATAAGGAAAAGATTGTAATTCTCTCTCTCTCTCTCTCTCTCTCTCTCTCTCTCTATATATATATATATATATATAAATATATATATATATATATATATAGTTAGAAATAATTAATTCCTACTTGTCTATGGTTGTAATTTTCTATTTGAGGAGTTTGTTCCTACATAATAGGAAATAGCTAGAATATAGTTTCTCCTAGTTTAGTGTGTGGTTGAGAGAATCTCTCAACCACACTACTGTACGTCTAAGATAGCATTCCTATCTTGAGACTATTGATTGTATAAATATGTGTGTAATTTCCTCATTCAATATTAATAGAATATATTTTTGAGTGTCTGCAATTTTATCTTGGTATCAGAGCCCGTGAGGGCCTGGCCCCTCCTGGGCTTGGCCCGTCCTGGGCAGAGGAAATAAAGAGTTTAGTGTATGTCATTTGTCCATCAGTTTTTTAAGCACAAAATTTCACAGTGTGGATCGTTTGAGCAGTGGATATGAGAAGCGGAGGAGCGTCTCTGCACTGAACTTGTGACATATGGCTTGGCTGAGATGCGTTTAGAAAACTCTGATTGCATTGGATCTCATTTGGTGGATCGGCTCTTGGTAATCAACGAGCCTGATTACACATTTGAAGCCTAGCCGCTGAGAAGGGCTCGTGGATCTGCGTAGGCGGACTTCCGTTGGCATTGTTGCATATGCGTGTGTGTGGAGCCACAGAGCTAGTGAACGGCAGTGCATTGGATGACCGAGTGTAATTTTGTGGAAGGGGATTGGAACTTGTGGCATCCTAAACATTCATCGTGTGGCATATTAACTGCCACCCATCCGTGTGATTTCCTTAAATGAAAAGGGTACACGAATTTGTGGGATTCTTCTCACATGCTAATCTATTGAAAGCTTGAGACCCGTGGACGTTGTTGCTATGTTTTCTGGAGTGGTGGCCCTTTGTGGAAAACATCGCTGGTGTCTTGGACTGGACAACCTCATAGATTCATCAGATCTGGGCAGAGGGATTTCTGCACGCAGGCGCTTTCGTGGTCACAGAGAGATAGCAGTGAAATTTCCGTGAGTGTTTTTGAATCATTGCATCATTGTTTCGATCCGAGCCTCAGTGGGATGGATGTGAATCCGTGTGTGGTGCCATAGAACCGATGGCTCTGGTGTGGCTGCTGGGATACTATCCTGTCGAGCGTCCGGGTCTTCCTTTAACTCGAGTTGTGATGAAAGGGACTTTCAGAATTTGGTAGATGATGAGAAGGAGGAAGATGTGCTTGTTGCATAGTTGATTGGTGACTTGAATTTCACGATCGATTCTCTGCCTTCAAATATAGTTAATCTGCTAAGCGAAATTGCGGAGTGAGTTTGGCGACTGTGGACTTTATTTCTGTATATAATTGAGTTCTTTGAGGCGCGGGAGGATCTAGCTGCTCTGGAGAAGGATTATGAAGAGCTGGGTGCTGATTTTGGGACGCTGATGGTGAATATGACAGGGATGAATACTAATTTTCTGTTTGGTCATGCATTCAAGACTGACCATACCATTAGAATTGAATTGCGGTTTTTCAAATCTTTTGACACAATGATGAGTGGAGTGCTTGCTGTGGAGGACTGCATGTTGGTGTTGTGGAGCACTGCATGCTGGTTGACTGAGGTTGTTTGAAGTTTGTCCGAGGGCTGGAGGGCTCAACTGCATGCGGCGAGCGTGGACAGTCGTGGTTGTGAGTCTGCCTGAAATTCAATGCGAACTAGGAACAGAGTTGTCAGATTCGTCGGATCAGTGCCAGTGAGGAGCAAAGATGTCTTTGTTGTGCCTTGTGAAGCGTTTGAAGTAGCGCTGCAGTTCGTCCCTCATATGGGCATTTGGCCTGAGAACAGTGAGCTTTGGCTTTGAAGAGGCATGAAGCCTTCCGATGGTGTAGTTTGGGAGGCCGAGTAGGCGAGCAAGCTACGGGTCAAGCAGTGGCACAAGGAGAACCGTGGTGTGAGGATCCGGTGTGGACGAGTTTTGAAGATGAGCCAACGATGCAGCATTTGTAAGTGTTGAGACAAGTCTACATGTTGATGGAATGGGGCTGCAGTCAATGTAGAAATGCTCATCCTGGGACGTATTTTGCTTGGTTTGGGCGTGGGTTTCTCTATACAATGCGTGCCTATTTATTTGTTGGAAATGGCCCCTCCTAGACTGAGGGGAGCTCTCAACATTGGCTTCCAACTATTCCTAGAAATTGGGGTCCTTTCTGCAAATCTGATAAACTATCGCGCTGCCAAGATCCAGAATTGGGGGTGGCGTCTCTCTCTGGGTCAAATGCTGCCCTCTTGGTTGCAGTTATTGTTGGAGTGATGAATTTGGTTTCCATCATAATGTCCATTTTCATCGTTGACAAGGTAGGACGGAGGGCCCTGTTCCTCCTGGGTGGACTGCAGATGATCATTTTCCAGGTGTTGATTGCCGTGATTCTGGTGTTGAAGTTCGGGGACAATGGAATGAGCAAGGGATATTCATCCTTTACCGTGTTCTTGTTCTGCGCGTATGCCCTTGGCTTTGGATGGTCGTGGGGTCCTCTCAGCTGGTTGGTTCCCAGTGAGATTTTCCCCCTTGAAATTCGGTCGGTGGGGCAAACTATCAATGTATCAGTTAATCTGTCGGTCACCTTTGTGTTGTCACAGGTTTTCCTATCCATGCTCTATCATTTGAGATTCGGCATATTTCTGTTTTATGTCGTTTGGACGGTGATTATGACTCTCTTCGTCTATTTTTCTCCTCCTCGAGACCAAAAAATGTGCCAATTGAAGAGATGACACGAATATGGAAAGAGCACTAGTTTTGGAGCAAAATGAAATTAGATTATTCCACCCCTGGCGGTGAGGCTGTCAAATCTCTGAAATTTTTTGCAATTCTTAGTGGCAGTGTTGCATGGCACGTTGGTGATCGGAGGAGTGGCGACCAAGTCTGGCCTTGATTTCGAATTGGGTGAAATTGTCCTGTGGATGAAACAGACGAAGTTTGTGGTGTGAATCTGCGTACAGGAGCAAAGAGTTGATGCGTGGAGAAGAAAGCAGCATGGGTAAACTTTTTGAACTGTTGGTGTGTGCAGACCTCCACAACGTTCTTGATGCTTTGCTACTACGCCAGTCTGCTGCGTGGTTTGTTTGCAATTCACTAGTATGTTTGGTGCAGATCATAAGTATTGACATGATGTCATGTTGTATATTGTTTTAAGAATGGTCATGTGAGTAAAGTAAATCTGGGTGAAAGAATTAATTTATTTATTGTGACATTTAGCTTGGCAAACTATTGTCACGAGTATAAATCTATGTTGGAATTTTCCATTCCAACAATAGACAAATTTATTTCCAGGAATGTTCTACTACCAGATACGATGATGACATGACAATGAAAATGGCATCAAAGAATAGTGGTTGGAGCTGCATGATGATCTCGTTTATGTGATAAGGAGAGTAGATACTGAAATGCGATGGAGGATTGGACTGTGGAGTCCTAGATCACTGTTCTTGAAGGGAAAATTGTGTTCCCTTCGTGTGGCTGTGAGTGCCTATGTTTCGGTTTCTTTATCAGTGGACCTTTCACAGATGAGGTAAAGGAGCAGCGACAACATTTATGGTGGATAACAAAGTAGATGTTTGTTTGAGTTAGTGTGGTTTGTGGAATAGAGTCCCTAGCATGTTATAAACAAGTCCAGTTGTTGTAATGGTCATTGTATGTACCCAGAAACTCCAAAATGTTAAATGAAATGTAAGCCTTTTAAAGGTATTTGAAAGTTCGTGGTAATCTTAAAGCCACTTTGTAATGGATTGCCTGTGTGGCTGGTTGGTGGTGAGCTAGAAACCATCCATAGAGCCTTAGTGGCTACAGAATTTGCCCGAAGGTGGCACATTTAAGTTCTGGATTTTCTTGGTGGTGGTAGATCTGACTTGCCTGGAGGTGGCACATTTAAGTTCCGGATTTGCCCAGTGGTGGCAGATTGGACTTGCCCAGTGGTGGCAGAGCCTTAGTGGCTACAGGACTTGCCCAGTGGTGGCAGATCGGACTTGCCCGGTGGTGGCATATTTCTTGAGTGGCTAACGTGTACACGAGAACTTTTTGCTCGTAGGAGCAGGTGGACTGCAGTAACACCTGGCTCACGGTCTCAGATATTGGTGTGTCTGAGCACAAGAGGGTCGGCGCACTTTTCTATCTGACAGTTGCGTCGAAAGGCGCAATCAGCGCAACCGTTTGCGATTGGTATTTGGACATGAATATTTGGCTTAAAAAGGCACTGATCTCTCTTTGTTTTTGGAGGTTCTGTACATGCAATTCGCCTGATGGTGGTGGATTTGACTATCATGACAAGTAGTCATTAAGGGGGGGAGTTAGAAATAATTAATTCCTACTTGTCTATGGTTGTAATTTTCTATTTGAGGAGTTTGTTCCTACATAATAGGAATTAGCTAGAATATAGTTTCTCCTAGTTTAGTGTGTGGTTGAGAGAATCTCTCAACCACACTACTGTACGTCTAAGATAGCATTTCTATCTTGAGACTATTGATTGTATAAATATGTGTGTAATTTCCTCATTCAATATTAATAGAATATATTTTTGAGTGTCTGCAATTTTATCTTATATATGATTTTATTTAATAACATAAATATTATAATATTGAGATAATCATAGTTCCATTGCTTTAGTTTTTGGGTATATATTTTGAATTAAGTTCTTTTTTTTTAAATTAATTAATTAATTAGGGATCTATTAGAATTGCAAATATGAGATATATAGTTTGCATAATCTAAGTGTCTTACAATTTTTAAGATATTAATAAATTTATGAATTGAAAAATACAATTTGAACAATGAAAAAATACCATCTCACTAAAAAAATATATTAATAAATTGTAAAGAAAAAAATAAAAGATAAAACAATTAAAGTATATAAAAAACAATAAAATAAATGTTAAATTATATTCATTTAATATTAAATGTAACAACTTTTATAATTCACATCTATCTAATAAAAAAATTATATCTTATATATATATAAAATCATGTTTATTTATACATAAAATAAAAATTATATATATTAACATTTATATTAATTTCATGCATTTCCAAACCTAAATAATTTTAATTATAACAATTTTAAATTACTTAATTTGAATATGCCATATTCCTACTCATAAATACAAAAATTTAAACAAATTTCTAAACCAAAATGATTTCACAAATAATAATAAAAAAAGTAAGCGATAGTAACCATTAGCCTTCGAGGGATATGATGCATTTAATTAATAAAAATTATATAAATGCAATTTATATTAAATTCATGCATTTTTAAACTTAAATATTTTTAACTACAACAATTTTAAGAGTTATTTTAAATTAAATCTATTTAAAAGTTTAAACAAAATTCTAAACACAACATTACTCTTCATATAACAAAAAGCTAAACGATAATATTTGTTAACCTTCTAGCAATATAGTGCATCTAAATAATGATGAAGTTTAAACAAAATTCTAAACACAAAATTACTCTTCATATAACAAAAAGCTAAACGATAATATTTGTTAACCTTCTAGCAATATAGTGCATCTAAATAATGAGTCATGCATTTAATTATAATATGTTTGCCTTCTTGTAATATAGTGCATCTAAATAATGAGTCATGCATTTAATTAAATATAAGGAGTAAATGATTTCATATCAATTTTGTGTATAATATTTTGTGATCATGTATTAATTGTATTATTTACAATTACAATATTTGCAAGGCAGCATGGCCTTCGTTCTTGATGTTGGGAATTTCTTTATTTAGTTGGCTTATAGGAGAACTATCTAAGATTATATATAAATAATAACTCATTCCCTCAAATTGAAAGAGAATTCTATATTGAAATTACTCTTCATTTTAATATGTTCAAATTATGAGTACATGGGAGTACATTGCTATAATATTTTGGTAAGAAGAAGTTGCTCTAGCGCGTAAAAACATAACAAATTTAATAAACTTTTGCATATAATATCAATCAATAATATCTAAAAAGGAATAAATATTGCAAACGAAACATGACTTAGAAGAAATTTAAAAACTTCATTAAAGATATATATGAGTGCTTTGATGTTGTTGATTATGTTTGGTGGGACGCTTTTTTCAATTATCAAAGTGACATAATTTCAAGCTCAGGAAATGGAGATACATTTTTGAAATCTACATTTATTTGACCTCAAAATATGCCAAATGAATATCAAAAAAGAGAAACATTGTTTAACAATGACAATCTCAAGGCATTATTGAGACTTCATAGGTAGAGGAAAGAAAAATGTGTATTGGTTCTAGAAGATCAGATGCAAAACATGAAGTCATGCAAGACCTTTATAGATGTGGAAGATTAGATGAAAAACATGAAGTCATGCAAGACCTTTATAGATGTGGAAGATTAGATGAAAAACATGAAGTCATGCAAGACCTTTATAGATGTTTTTTTGAGCCGAGAGGCTCATTCAACAACCCATTATGAGGGGATGTGTAAGTTTTTCCGTCCATCCGTCCCCTTTAAAATAAAAAATAAAAAATATATTCTAAATAGAAAAATAATGTCAACTATGATTAAAAAAAATGAATGGAAGTAAAAACATGTATGAGTAAGATGTTTAAATATTATACTTTTAAAAAATACTTCAACGATACATTTAAATAAACTATTTGAAAATCTATGTTAACTAAATTATGTCGATATCAACTTCATATATATCTATATATAGAAAAGAATTTGTTAAAATAAAACCATTTTAATTTGTGTGATAAATGATGTTCATGTCATGTAAAATATTTTAATGTAAATATATATATATATATATATATATATATATATATATATATATATATATATATATTATATAATATATATACATATATTATATCATTTAAAAAACTTTATGTATATATCATGAAAACATTAAGTTTTATGGGTAAAACATTTATTTGGTCCTATATATACTCTATTTAGCATTCAAAAATACAATTTAAACAATGAAAAATAACACATTATAATTTTCACTCTAAATAAGTTTGCATGTGAAAAAATTCGATCCCTCTTAGCTCATATTAGATCTGTACATAAGATGAATCTATGTCAATGTATAAGATATTAAAGAGGGTACAATGCTAGTAGACATAGATCCACATGGTTATACATTTTGGGTTGTTAATGTTATTAAGTTCATTGAAATAAAAATAAGGATGTTACAACAATTGAAATATATTGGTATGCAATAGATAGACAAGCATTCAAGGGTGTGAACAAGCGAGATATGGTAGTTGAGAACGAAGTAAAAAAAAAAGAGAAAAAAAAGGGTCCAAATATAAATCATTATTGAACTAACCTCATAAAGTTAGAGGATGTTGACAATTGTTTGTGACTTGAATTTGACAAAGAATGAAACTCTTTGCTTCAAAACCATAGAGATTATAAAGAGGTTTCTACCAAAATAAGTAGTGGCAAGATGGGAATCCGTTGAACCCAATCATAGACCTAGAAGGATTTTTAAATATGCAATGTTGGACATACATATAGATTAGATGGAGCATACATTATAATAGAAAAGAATATAGGTCATCTACATCTTCATCTAGTCATTCATCTTAAGAAGATGTAGATTCTTATGGTGTGGTAGAATCTATGAGTCAATTTGGATATATGTATAAATTATTTTATGTAATTTTGATCAATATGATGTTTGCATAGAAACTTCAAAATAATTTTTAACTTGCATATGATCTTACTTGAAGTTATGAGTCATTTGACAATAACTTTGAGAAATAATTTATGTTTCACCCAATGAAATCATTATTGTGATTTTGATTAAAATTAAACAAATATTTGTAGCAATATTATCATGACATTATGTATTTATGACTTTGTAGACCATAGCTAGATTTTTTTTTGTAATTTTAATACCCTATTGAAAATGGGGTGCTTCAATTTCATAGTTTATTTTCATGTTTTGGTTGCCATGAGTCAATTTTGTTTAGGCTATGATTTCAAATGAGGCATAGTTTTAACCATAAAAAAAAGAACATTAAAAAAGTGTTCACTTTTAAAGTTGTTTTTGTAGTCATGGACTCGTTTTTTTAGAAAAGAAAAGATATAACAAGGCTTTATATCTAGGGTTTACGAAATCCCTTAATTTATTAAATTGAGGAGCTTGTGGATGTCATGGATGAAGATGGGCCTGCAATTTTTAAGATTTTTACGTGGTAGCCTTCAATGTGGCTAGATTTCATTTTGTAAAACCAATTTACCGGAAACTCTCTCTCTTTTATAGAAAAACTTCCTTTTTGTAAAAATGATTTAAATATTTTCTATGACATCAAGGATTCATAAATATTTTTAAAGTAGAAATTCCAACCCCTTAAGACAATCATATTATTCTTTTTAGTTTTACTAATTAGAAGTTTCCTTTAGAATTTCTTAGAATCTAGCTTAAATAGGAGCAAAAGCATCCTTTGGTTTCTATTCATATAATATTGTTTTATTTTTAATTTTAAATGGGGATCTACATCTATTCATTTTTCCGTATATTAAGGACTCATTAGAAACATTCCTAATGGTCTTTCTAGCAATCTTGCACTCTTATGACAATAATTGTTACTCATTCTATTTTATTTTTGACAGAACACCTCAATAGAAAACTTGGTAATGGAAGTAGAGAGGGTGGTTGTAAAATTCTCATATATGTCTTTAATATTGTCCTTATTTAATAAGACAAGTAATTCACTATTAAAATTATTTAAAAGAAGATTAGATTTATGTTTGTAGGATATCAATTATTTTTATTATCGTAATTCTATTTAATGGATACTTTATTGTTGCAATTCTATTGATTGGGGATTTTGTGCATAATAAAGGAATTGGGATTCAAGGTCTATGACCAAGTTTGGGTCATGGGTTTTTAGGGTGTCAAATATCACTATTTCTCTGTATTCATGGATATAGGGATATCAATACGACATAATCTATGACACATGTGAGGATACAACTCATCCAATTGGATTTGTGACTTTATTAGACCATTGCAGATTATTAGATTTCAAAAGATACAAAACTTTATTGGCTCAGTAGCAAACAAACTCTCAACCATGTATTTGGAGTTATATTTATATATATATAACAAAGTCCTCATATGATCATAGAGAATTAGTATTCGAATGATTGTCTAAAATAATGGCTTGACTAGTTGTTTAATCATTAAAGTCTTCTAGCAAGAAGATATCACCTTCATTTCTCATACTATAAATATCTTGTTCTAAGCCATTGTAAGGATCATTTTTATCTAGATTGTTTTTCTTATCAAAGATAGAATTAATAGGTGCAAAATAATATATTGTTATATAATATTCTTAGCATTAATATCTGAAATCCCCTTCCATGTGTATTATTGAATAACTCTTTCTTAAGCCTAATGTGATGAAAAATGTTATTTTTTATGTAACAAGTTATGTCTTCAATCTCTCTATGACAGGATGCTTCATTCCAAAGTGACCACAAGATAAATCCTTCTACTTAAGGAACCTTATATTTATCACGGTTTCAAATTTCATAAGAAAGAGAATTTCACTCCAGATCCAACTTAAGATATGATTTTATATTCCTAATAGTTTTGCATTTTGAACTTCTCTGTTTCTTTTACCTTTTAAACTTCTTCACTTCTTTTAATTTGGACTTCCTTGATTGGAATTTTATAAATATCCCGAATCATTTAGTGAGCATGCCATATTTATAGATAGCACAAAATTTGTGCCAACTTATTCTCATTTTCTTTTCAAACAAAAATTATAAAGTTCAAAATATTTTTGTTGTACATTTTATCTTTAATGAATTATCTCCAAACTATTTAAAATAAAATTATTATTTAACTTTATTCTAATTATTTAATTATATTTCCCATTTTAAAATTTATAAATTTTTAATATCTCTTTCTCTTTCAAATTATTTAAAAGTAGCACATCCATATGTTGGCATTATGACACAGGATTGGCTCTATGGCACAGATATTGTCCTTGATGGCAACTCACTCGACAAATCACTCAGATGACAGTTCAGGTTCACAGGCTCTTAGAATACAGGAAAAGGAAGTATACGTAGGTTCCCGTTGAACAAGTCGCGTATACATGTGGATTCACAGACCAAAAGGCGCGTATGCATATACACGCACTTTCATGCATAGAAAAGCGCGTACAGTTTGGAAAACTTGGTTTTTGGTCCTTGGTATTTAGACTTATGGTTTTTGGACCATGGTATCTCATCTGAAGTGTTGAACTCAAGTATTTCGACCCAGGTATTGGTTCTAAGTGGTTTTGGACCATGGTATTGAGTAAGGCCTAAGACTATAAAAGGGGAAGGAGATCATTAGGCAAAGGCACTAAAGGATTGAATATCTTATTAAGAGCAAGATCTAGAATACTAGTCATTGGGTTATGGTGCATATCTGGATCTGAATCAAGGAGGAACCTGAGTGCTAGAATAAGGATAAGTTCTATTGATGGGTCAAGATCTTAAGGCTTGAAGAGAAGTATCTTTGTGTGATTTTGATCTGTTATATTTGGCACATGACTTGATCTATAAATCTGATGATCTGGGTATAATTGATGTCTGAATAGTTGAAAAGGGTAAATTATCTTTTATAGATCTGTACGCAGGTTCAACATAGCAAAGGCTTGTATACACACCAGGTCAGTAATTCAAAACGGCATATACATAGGTTTTCCTTAATATAACAGCGTATGCACGCAGGTTATACTTATTGAAGTAGCCGACGTCTCATAAAATATGTTTTATCTACTTTTGTTTATGTTAGGATATTCCGACACATAGGATATAGTTAAGTTCAACTTGGTCTAGTATAGAGTTAGGTTAGAGTTAGGTAAAGTGTGTTTCTTTACCGTTGTACATTTTGTAACTTACAATCCGACGGTCACGATATGTAGTGATCCGACGGTTCACTCTCACCTCGGTATTACCGACACTTGATCCGTGGCTTGACACCCGATTGGTCCATGAGTTCTATTTAAAGCGCATGGAGGGTCATTGTTCGGGTAATCCGTGCATGAGAGAAGCTTATGTAAATTTTCATTCTTTGATTAATAAATTGTCTGTACCCACGTTGGGACAGGCCGTGGACTGTTTCCCTCCTTGCACTCTGAGGGTTTTAACCACGTCAAAAATACTGGTGTATTGATTTGAGATCTGGTTGTGAGCGGTGTCCTTTTGGTATTCTTCTGTGGAACTTACCCTGTAAATTCCTACATGGTATCGGAGCTATTTGAGGGCCGCGTCCGTTGGTGATCCAAATCTGAAGCCGGTAGAACTGCATGCGGCTGTCGTTTCCTAGATCTGCTGTTTCTGACTGCTTTCGGGCCGAGAGGACTGCTCTGTTGCATTCGGAGCATCTGTTTCAGTGAGGAACCCCTTTCGTTTCACGCGAAAAGGTTTCCGGTAGCCCTAGCTGCGTCATTTTTCAGATCGGGAGGTATACAGTGTTTTTTTTGCAGTTTACTGTCATTTTCTCTCTGCTTATTTCGGTTTCGGTTTATTTAGCCTTTTTTTTCCCGGATCTATACCTTTCATTTCTGCGTATGCTCTTTGCCCTGCGACTCTGTGCGATCTGGGCAAATCAGAAACAGAAAGAAAGGATTTTTCTCATGCGTATGCTCTTTTCCCTGCACCTTAGTGTGATCTCGGAAAATCAGAAACATTGAGGAAAAATATTTAGTTTTTCGGCTAAAAGCTAACTTTGAGATTTTTTTTTAAAATTTCTAGTTTTTTGGCTAAAGCTAACTTCGAGCCGTAAGGTTCGTTTTTCTTTGGATATTCGTGTTGGGTTTTGTGTTTTGTGTTTTGTAGGGGAAAAGAGTCTTCCCAAGGCAAGCACGCAAATCGAGGCCCCCCCCCCCCCCCCCCCCCCTCTCTCCCTCTCTCTCTCTCTCTCTCTCTCTCTCTCAAATTTTTGTATAGATCAATTGGTTCAAAGACCTTTTAAGAGAGTAGAGGTCTTGGGTTCAAGTCTCCATTTTGTGGGGGCGGATTTTTTCATTCCCGCACATTCGCGCACTTTGCCGGCAACGTCAACAATTTTTTTTCAAAAAGCCATAACTTCTTCATCCGGAAGCCTTTTTCAGAGCCGTTTTTTTAAAACCGCCTATTTTTTCGAGATCTATCCATTGGACCACTCACTTTCAGCATCTTCAGCTTCAGTTGTTTTTCAAAAATGGAAAGTCCATGCCAAGTCATTCTTGACAGCACTAACTACTTCCAATGGGTCGCCTACATGGGAGATTTACTTAGAAGTAAAGGTCTCTTCAGAATAGCCACAGACCAAGAGAAGAAAACCAAAGATGAAGACAAGGCGAAAAATGGGAAAATCGACAAGATCAAGCACGTGGCTTGATAGGAATGTCTGTTTCTCCTGATCTTAGATTCCACATTGCAGAAATTGAAACTCCTCATGAAGCATTAGAAAAACTTGCTAAAGTTTTTGGGATTAAAAATGAAATTAGATCCCATCAACTTGAAAATGAGCTGCTTACTTTGGATCCTAATAATTTTTCTTGCATTGAAGATTTCTTGTCAAAATTCAAGAACCTTAGATATCTCTTGGAAGGTGTTAAAGTTAAGAAAGATGATGGTAACCTTATTTATTCCATCCTTACTAAGTTGGGCCAGCCTACTCTGTATTTGTTTCCACTTTCCATTCTACAGGGAAGCTTTCATTTGTCAAGGCAAAGACTACAAGCCCCTTCCTTTGACTCCTTTTGTGATTCCTTAATAAGAGAACAAGAAAAACTCTTACACCTTGGTCTTCTTAATCTTGGAAACTCTTCCACAAAGCGTTAGCCGCCCAGCAGCAACCAAATTCAAAGAATCCTAAGAAGTCTTATCCTCAAAGGAATGGTCCTAAACCAACTCAGCCTCAAGATGAAAGATCATTTCAGCAATATGATAAGCCCAATAAAAACAAATGGAAGAAGACTGAAAGACATTGTAACTTTTGTAATCGAGATGGCCACTTAGAATCTAAATGCTTTAAGAAGATGGAAGCCTTGGAAGCCGCAATGAAGAAACATAACATCCATCTGGAGCCTACTTCAACTTCAACTTCCGGAACGGCATTTTCTGCATGTCATCGTCAATCATCTCAGTCTGGTTATGCATTAAATGTATCTTCTTCTTCTTCTCATTCTCATGAGTGGCTCATTGATTCTGGAGCCTCTTGTCACATGGCAAAAACCAAGCCATGTTTTCTTCTTTAAATGATTGTAACACCAAAAATATATATGTTGGTGATGATAGATCTCTTAATGTTGTAGGGACTGGAACTGTTCATCTAGACAATGGTCAGTTCAATGATGTATTATGTGTTCCAAACTTATCCTGCAACCTTCTATCTGTCTATCAGATAACTCATTCAGGTGAAGGTAAAATTGTTGAATTTTCACCTCATGATGTTGTAATCAAGGATCTAAAAGATCCTAAACAGATTCTAGCTACTGGTCTTGCTGATGATTCCAAAAGGTTGTATAAGTTTCACAACTTTGGGTCATCCCATCTTCCCTCAGTATTTGTTGCTCATAATGATGAAGTGAGCAAACTTTGGCATGAGCGGTATGGTCACTTAAACTATCGCTCCCTTCAGCATCTATGTAAAGAAAACATGGTGACAGGTCTTCCTATGGTATCTTGCAAAGATGGTGTACTCGGAAAACATCATCGGGACAGTTTTGACAAACGTGCCTCTTGGCACGCCTCAGCCCCTTTACAGCTTGTGCACAGTGATTTATGTGGTCCTCTTCCTGTTGCTTCATTCTCTGGCTGCAAGTACTTCTTAACTTTCATTGATGATTTCTCTAGACGCACTTGGGTATACTTCTTAAAACTCAAGAGCGAAGTATTTACCACCTTTTTGGCCTTCAAAGCATTCGTTGAAAAACAATCTGGACATCAAATTCTTAAGCTAAGAACTGATAATGGTGGAGAATATGTTAAAAATGCATTCATCACCTTTTGCACGAAAATGGAATTCAAATGCAACATACTGTTCCATACACTCCACAACAAAATGGTGTAGCTGAAAGGAAAATCGCACTTTAAAGGAAATGGCTAATTGTATGCTGCAATCTAAAGGACTCAGTCTTAGTTTTTGGGCCGAAGCAATTAATTGTGCAAATTATATAATCAATCGCACTCCTACTAAGGTTCTAGAGAATATCACTCCAGAAGAAGCTTGGAGTTCCATTAAACCAGATGTAAGTCACTTTCGTGTGTTTGGAAGTGAAGCATGGGCCCATATTCCAGATGAAAAGCATAAAGCCTTAGAACCTAAGAGTGAGAAATGTACTTTTGTTGGATATTCTGAAGATGTAAAAGGCTATAGACTTATTCCATTTAAGTCCAAAAATGTTATCATTAGAAGAGATGTAAAATTTGATGAAAATAAATCGGCCTGCGAGCCTAGTCCGGCGGATGTGCCACCTCTTCCATCTCTTCTATCTTTGAAAACATTTCTTCTTCTGATGATGAAAGCGAGGATGATAATCCTTCCCCACCTTCTCAGGATCCTCAACTTCCAAGATGGGTCCGTGCTACTCGGGATGCAGCAGGTGATCTTGCCGGTGATCCTACAGATCAGCGACGTACACGTTCTCAGTTTGAAAGAGCCTCTTCTTTACTGGCTCAAGCTCCAGTAAATCATGATCCTGACACTTTTGCAGAAGCTTCAGGCCATCCACATTGGGAAACAGCTATGAATGAAGAATATCATTCATTGATGACAAATGATACATGGGATCTTGTTCCTCTACCAAAGGGACGCAAACTTGTTAGATGCAAATGGGTTTACAGAACCAAGTATGGACCAGATGGGAAAGTTAATAACATAAAGCTCGTCTAGTTGCTAAGGGCTTTTCACAGGTTGAAGGCATTGACTACACTGAAACCTTCTCTCCCAGTTGCCAAAATGAACTCTATCCGCCTTGTTCTTTCCCTTGCTGCCTCTTTAAAATGGGAAGTCCATCAAATGGATGTTAAATCTGCCTTCTTGCATGGGGACTTGCAGGAAGAAATCTATATGGAACAACCCATTGGCTTCATACAAACAGACTCCAGCCTGTTTGTCGACTTAAGAAATCCCTTTATGGCCTCAAGCAAGCTCCTCGAGCTTGGTATGCCAAAATGGATAGCTTTCTTTTAGAATCTGGCTTTTCTAGGTGTCATTCTGACAATACTGTCTACACCAAGAAAGTGGGCAACTCTCTTATCATCCTTGTTCTTTATGTTGATGATCTTATTCTTACTGGTAGTGATCCCAACCTTATAAACCATGTGAAGTCCAGCCTTAAAAAGAAATTTGAAATGACAGACTTAGGACACTTACACTATTTTCTCGGTCTTCAAGTCTTGCAATCCCAAGAGGGTATTTTCCTTCCCAGTCCAAGTATGCTTGTGATATTCTTCGTCATTTTCACATGGAAGACTGTAAGCCAGCCCCTTCTCCCTTTCAGTCTGGAGTCAAACTTTCAGTCTCTTGTACTTCTCCTGAAGTTGATGCTACCTTATACCGTCAACTTGTCGGAAAACTCTTGTATTTAACCCATACTCGTCCTGATCTTTCCTTTGTTGTTGGCCTTGTTGCTCGTTTTATGCAAAACCCCCGTGAAAGTCATTGGAAAGCAGCTAAAAGAATACTTCGTTATGTTCGAGGTACATACAGTTTGGGATTCATTACAGTGCCAAAGCAGCTCCTCTGTTAGTTGGTTTCACTGATTCTGATTGGGCTGGTGACCTTGATGATCGGAAGTCTACTGCCGGTTATGTCTTCACTCTTGGTTCAGGACCTATTACATGGGCTTGTAAGAAACAGGCTGCCATTTCTCTTTCGTCAGCAGAAGCAGAGTATCGTGGTGCCGTGGAAGCTAGTAAGGAAGCCTTGTGGCTTCGTCAGATCCTATCAGAGTTTGGCTTTGAGCAGCAGCATCCAACCACACTTTGGTGTGATAATCAAAGTGCCATTCAGCTATGCAAAGATCCAGTCCAGCATCAGCGCAGCAAACACATTGAACTACACATGCACTTCATCAGAAAGCTCATTCATGACCATGTTCTTGAAGTGCAATATTGTCCAACAGATGATCAGGTTGCAGACATCTTCACAAAGGCTCTCACAGAGGCGAAGTTCACTAAACTTCGATATATGCTTGGAGTTCAGGAAGTTGTCACTAAGGGGGGATAGGCTCTAGTGCCTCCTTCCTTCTCCTATTGTGTCATATTTGTAAATCCTTCAATCCTATCCCAAGTTGTTCTTAAGGGGGGATGTTAGGATATTCCGACACATAGGATATAGTTAAGTTCAACTTGGTCTAGTATAGAGTTAGGTTAGAGTTAGGTAAAGTGTGTTTCTTTACCGTTGTACATTTTGTAACTTACAATCCGACGGTCACGATATGTAGTGATCCGACGGTTCACTCTCACCTCGGTATTACCGACACTTGATCCGTGGCTTGACACCGATTGGTCCATGAGTTCTATTTAAAGCGCATGGAGGGTCATTGTTCGGGTAATCCGTGCATGAGAGAAGCTTATGTAAATTTTCATTCTTTGATTAATAAATTGTCTGTACCCACGTTGGGACAGGCCGTGGACTGTTTCCCTCCTTGCACTCTGAGGGTTTTAACCACGTCAAAAATACTGGTGTATTGATTTGAGATCTGGTTGTGAGCGGTGTCCTTTTGGTATTCTTCTGTGGAACTTACCCTGTAAATTCCTACAGTTTATTGCTGCAGTGTTCTGGGTTCGGGATTGGTTTCTGGTTACCGTTACTGTATTCTAGGTACAACATTCAGAGAAGTGATTGTTTGATTCAGTTTTGGTTGGTGCAAAGGAGACTGGTTAATGCAGATATATTTAATGTTTGATTGATGTTATTGATGGATCCAATATGAAAATTTATAAAATGTGGTCCTTGAAAGAAAAGAGAAAGTTGTAGCCTTTTGTAGGTCAGCACCTACGTACTAGTACATCAGCTAGTACAAGAGCTAAGGGGGTTGTAGCTCCCTTCCAGGAGAAGCTGGAGAATGAGGGAAGGTTGTAACCTTCTGTAGGTAGAAGCCTACATATTGGTATAAGACTGCACCAGTACAGAAATATTGTAAAAAGAAGTTTCTAATTAAAAGAAGATAGAGACAAATTGCAGTAGGTGGTTTTCACTCACATTGGGTTTCCACCTTATATCTTGTGTTCATGTGTGTGATTGCTTGTATTGTTTACTGTACTTGATTATTGTTTTATGGTTCTGATACACAGAGTAAGATCAACTAACTAAATTATAAGTCTTTAAGATATACGCGGTTTTCTCTAAACACAGTTGCGTATATACGCAGGTTGGATTAACAGAAGTAGCGTATATCAATCTGTTTATGGAAATGAAAAATTGTTAAATTTCTAATACTGATTCAACCCCTGTACCACCCCTGCCCTCTCAGTATTATTTCCAACACCATATAAATTAAATGATTGGTAAAGACCCATAGGTATTAACCAACATCATAAGACTTACTACATCATACATTTCACATTTTTTTTTCATTGTTCACTTTTGATCACTTTGAGTACCCTTTTCACCCATGGAGGACTTGAACCAGAGACTTTTGGGATCAAGTTCTTGGCTAACTTAAAATTTAAAAAATAATGAAAACTAACTAAATTGCAACCTTACTTTAAATAATAATAATAATTATTATTATTAAAAATAATTAATACACAAGTTAAATATATATGTAGTTTGAAAACAAAAAACATGGAACTAGATTATTTTTAAGGAAATATATCCTTTTGATGATGGACATTCTTAATTTGTAAATAGGATTTGTTACAATACCATGGGCGGCAAAAACCATAACTAATTTGGATTGCAGGTTTCTGTGGAGAGGTTTTTGAGAGATTGTATTCGAATAATCCACAGTATTCATCATTTTCTTTTTGTGGACGTTTCGAGCCTAGAGCAAGGCTCATCATCAGGACTTTGATGTACAGAGAAGAGAGAAAAAGATCTGAGATAAATAAGGATAAGGTTGATCGTTTACGGTTTTTTTTAGGCCGACCTAGAGATTATATTAGTAAACTAAAATTTTATTTATTATTTTAATAATTCAATTAACCCTAAAAACCTAGCCTAAAATTTTTAATGTATTAATTATAAATATATTATTTTTAAATGTATTAGTTTTTATTTTTTAATGTATTAATATTAAATGTATTATTTTTAATTGTATTATTTATAATGTATTTTTAATGCATTAATTTTAAATGTATTATTTTTAAAATTTTTAATGTATTATTTATTTATTTATTTATTTATTTTTTTTAATGTATTAATTTTAAATGTATTATTTTTGATTCAATTAATAATAAAATTTTAAGGTATTATTTTTGATTCAATTAAGGTTTTTTTTTTTTTATTATTATTATTATTATTATTATATTTTTTTTTTTAATGTATTAATTTTAAATGTATTATTTTTGATTCAATTAATAATAAAATTTTAAGGTATTATTTTTGATTCAATTAATAATAAAACCCTAAACGATCAACCTTATCCTTATTTATCTCAGATCTTTTTCTCTCTTCTCTGTACATCAAAGTCCTGATGATGAGCCTTGCTCTAGGCTCGAAACGTCGACAAAAAGAAAATGATGAATACTGTGGATTATCCAAATACAATCTCTCAAAAACCATAACTAAGTTCATATGACATTTTTTAAAATTAATCAATTTAATTAAAAATACAAAATTTTATTGAAAATAAATCTCAGATAGACACATGTAATGACTTAATTAAAATTGTTACTTACACAAAATCATGAAAACTATCTAAATTACAACCTTACTTTAAATAATAATTATTATTATTAAAAAGAATTAATATACAAGTTAAATATATATAAATTTTGAAAATAAAAAACAAAGAACAAGATTCTTTTTATGGAAATATATCCTCTTTATGATGGAGATTATTAATTTTTAAATAAGACTTGTTACAATACCATGGGCCCCAAAAACCATAACTAAGTTCATCTGATATTTTTTTTAAAATAATTAATTTAATTAAAAATACAAAAATGCAAAATTATGTTGAAAATAAATCTCAAATAGAGATGTGTAATGACTTAATTAAAATTGTTATTTACAAAGAGTCATGAAAACTAACTAAATTACAACCTTACTTTAATAACAATAATTATTATTAAAAGAATTAATATACAAGTTAAATATATATAATTTTGAAACATAAAATATGGAATATTTTTTTATGGAAATATATCCTCTTTATGACGGAGATTATTAAATTATAAATAGGATTTGTTCCAATACCATGGGCCCCAAAAACCATAACTAAATTCATATGACATTTTTTTGAATTATCAATTTAATTAAAAATAGAAAAAGTGCAAAATTATGTTGAAAATAAATCTCAAATAAACATGTTTAATGACTTAATTAAAATTGTTATTTACTTTCTATTTTAATTTTTAATTTTTTCTTTAAATTACTAATTTCTCTTTCTTAAATTATGTTTTTTCTCCTATCTTAATATTTTATTATTTATTTATTTGATTTTATTTATTTTTTAACACAACTAAATATCAAATATTATTTTATGTTTTATTAACAAATAATGATAATTAAATACTAAATTTTAAAAGTTAACATAAAAGTAAAATATTTTGAAATTTAGTAGAGCCCAATGCAGATATAAGACAAGGTTACTACAGAAGTCCAATAGTGATATAAAACATTGTTAATGCATAACATAAAAGTAAAGGAAAGATGAAACGAACAACGTTTACTTTCAGAATTAAATTATTAAAACAGAAGTACAATGGCCCACGGTCGATTGAAACACTAACGGCTCGATCAGTTCACAATGGAACCCATGGTCAACGAGCCATGAGCACTTGCACGACAATCAACTTTTGTATAATTCGGATGCTCCTTGCTGACCAGCAATTTCTGCTTCCTCTGAAAATAACAAAAAGAAGGTTGTAAACAAGTTGTTCTTTTTCGATCTGATCTGAGCTATGCTATGCTATGTCCCATTCATATTTACATTAACTTTTATATTTTGAATATTCCGCTACAACTCAATTCCAATGCCCTCACAAACAAACAAACAAACAAAAATAGTTTAATTGCTCACCTGTAAAGAGTCACCGATATTAACAACAAATCAAATGATCTAGGAAGGAATGGGCTTGGTATCAACCACTCTGTGTTCGGATCTGGAGCCACCCACATCATCTTGTTAGAAAAACGGTAAGGCCACCCACCCACATCTGTATGAACTTTGTAGATGTTGCTTCAATGTTTCGGTTATAAAGGGCGCTAATTCGTTGTGCTTACCCACGTCGACACCCAAACTGTACATAAAGAGTTTCAACATTCTATGTGACAATCCATCATCTCATACACGTATTTCTTGATCGTCTCTATGCAAGACATGATAAACACTATCAAATAATTATTTTGGATACGGCTGACTTCATAAGTACATATTTTAATTTTTCATGACCATTTTGAGAGAAACATAAACATACCGAGAATTCTGACCCCGACTTGGAAGAAATGGCTTTTTTTTTTTTTTTTTTTGATGTTAGTGGTGTAACAACCTTAGTGAAATGCCATGTAATAAAAGCAAAATAATAACCATGGATGATGGGAAATTTATTTCAAATTCAATGTTGAACAAAATCTTAGTGATGGGATCACTTGTGATTGTTTCTGGTTAAAAAAATTAGCAAACTAAATGGTTAAGGCTTTGGAAAGACAAAATGACATTTTTGGCACATTTATTTATGAAAATAGTGGAAATTAGGAGAAAAATGAGGTGAAAGGTTACATGTTGCATATGAAGAGGAAAATGAAGGAAAATAATAGAAAATGAAAAAAATAGAGGCCTCATTCATAAAAAGGCTTATGAGGATCACTTGGTAAATTTTTATGAGTTTAGTTTTGGAGCTTTCTCATTATTCTCTCTCTCTCTCTCTCTCTCTCTCTCACATACTCATGGAGACTTAGAGTGTTTTTGGAGAACTCTTGGTGGGTGTGGCATACTTGGATTCTTGGAAAAATAAGGAAAGGGAAGAGCAAGAAAGCACATGAGGGCATCAAGATCAACAACTACATCATATTTGCTTCCTTCAATAGTTTTAGCATGCATGGCATATGCATGTGGTTTGTTGGTTGTGATATGTCATTATCATGGAAGATTGCTTGGATTGATAGTGGATTGCCTAGCCTCACCATTTCTTGGACAACGATGGTGATTGTGGGTTTACTTTCATTGTTCGTTTTTTGTTGGTTCTCATGTTTCCTTCGCTTGGGTTGAGTTACTAGTTCCTGGATCCTTGGTTGGACAAATGCTCTAGAGCCCTGTAACAACTTATGTTGAGTTATTAGTCTCGTAGTCTTGGTTGGGAAAATGCTCCGGAGCCCTTAGTGGGTTGAGTTACTAGTCCTAAAGCCTTGGTTGAATAAACACTCTGGAGCTCGGTGACAACTATGGGTTGAGTTACTAGTTCTGGAGCCTTGGTTGATGATGATTTTGTGATGTCCGACCATGAGGTGGAATCACTACTTGATGGGTTGAGGTGGATGGCCTTTGGATGCCCTGGATGAGTTTTCATTAACATGTTCTAAGAGATCCCACATTCATGCTTGGAATATGGCACAGGGTTGAATGGATGAAGAGAGATTTGGATTAGCCATTCTACGGTCGGATGGAACATGGAAGTCCCATCCCACATTCGGATTTTGCATCATTAATGAAAGGTTATTTCTCCTTGTATTTCTATGAGCATTTTGATGGATTATATGTGGTCTACATGGTTATATTTTCATGAGTATTTATGTTGCTATTATGCTGGTTATGTATGTGTTTTATGACGATGACTATCTATGTCTTTCACCATGTTTTTACTTGTAATTGAATGATCAATGTATATATGACCTAATGGATGGAATGGCAGTTGATGTGTTGAGGCATTAATGGTTCTTAGCGATTCTCAGGTAAGTATGACACCACTATGCTCAGAATTGTTATTTACACATGTAGTTTACATATTCATGACATGTTTGATGAAATGCCTGTCATGGCTATTCGGGGCCCAGTCAAGGTTTCATTCGAGTATTTGATTTAGTACTGCCGTTTCCATGTTATTTTACTCTTCT
Source organism: Pinus tabuliformis (assembly GCA_031772625.1). NCBI lineage: Eukaryota > Viridiplantae > Streptophyta > Pinopsida > Pinales > Pinaceae > Pinus > Pinus tabuliformis. The sequence goes on along the minus strand of CM062807.1, from coordinate 230,038,426 downwards.
GAGTGTGTCATGAAATTCTGGGCAGTGACCTAGGCTCTCGGCCTGAAAAAGTGGCTCAAATCCCGGGGACGCTAGCATAGCACTGACAAATTTAGTCTCTAGACGTTGGCAGGCAAGCCTGTGAGATAGACTTTAGGTTTCTCGACATTGTCATGCCGATAGCATGAGAGCGACTAAGGCTTAAGTTGTCAAAAAGTTTAGTGGGACTCAAGGGAAAATTGTCTTAAGTGTTGGATTGATTCTTGAGGGTCCTGAAGCTGATGTTGAATGTCTGTATGGTGTGTTTCTGTCAGTTCTACTTCCTTAACATTACTTAGGAGGTTGAATCATATCATAGTGGCCTCTCATCCCTCAGACTGGATGGGCTATGTGTTGGTCATGCATGCATGTCAGTTGCATGTGTGTATCTGACACTTGAATTCCATGTGTTTTTTTCATTTCCATGATGTGGATCATTGTTGTACTCATGTCGTCATGTAAAGTTGACGTGTTTTTCTGTGGGATGCATCATTGTGAGTGTATGATTCATTACATGTCAACCTATGTCATTTACATATATCATTGTAGTATCTTTGGTTGCAATATTTCTTACTGGTTACATTCTTGTATGCTTGGTTGCATGTGCCGTTCTTGCAGGTTTGATTTCAAGCATTGTCCATTCATGCTTGATCATATGTGTGGATGGTTATGCATCACTTATGCATGTGGTCAAGTGTATAGTGATGTAATGAATGTGGTTTTCATGCATGAGGTTGTGGTGTGTTTGTTGTTGAGGTCATGCATTAATCATTAGACCCTAGTTAGAATGACGGTTGCATGGTAATATGCTTATGTTTTATGTTTCTATATGCTGGAATAATTATGTTATACATGTATCATGCTGATTTGTTGATCTTGCGACAAGGTATCTTCCCTGAGCTATAATAAGGTATGTTGTTTTATTGTGATTTGGTTTAGCTGACATGATATACCTGTAGGAAGAAATATCAAATGGCCAACAAGATGGTTGAATACAAAGAATATCCCTATGAACCTTAAGAGTAGTTTGGTGTTGGGAACTCTTCCCATTTGGGATTTACACTGAGAAGCTTAAAAGAAGAAATAAGGAGCTGCAAGGTAGATAATGACAGAATCATATAAGCACAAGAGGAACAAGCAGAGGTAAATGTAGTGATACTTCAGATTTTGTCATATTTTTAATGACAGGGGCCACGTCAGATCAGCTACGAGTAGGAGGATAGAAATATGGGAAATATGGTAGTCAATCGCATGGTAGTCATAGGTCAGATAGAGATGAGATGGATAGAGATGGAAAATTTTTGGACACTGTCGATAGGAGAGGGGACAGATAGAGGTATTATTCCAATTCTGATTCATATAAGCATCATGATCATCATTGTTATCACCCTTACATGAGGAGTGATAGGGGATATTTATCGCATGAGTTTAAGAAAGAAAAGCCACCAACATTTTATGGAGATATGAAGAAACTGTAGGATGCAGAGGTATGATTGCTTGGTAGGAGGAAGTTCTTCAAGTTGGATGATTATTCGAAGAACATGAAAGCCATAGTAGCTAAATTTAGTCTCAAAGGTAAAAAAACATTTGGTGGGAAGATGTGAAGAACATCAGATGTATTCATGAGGAGGATTTGACTTGGAGTGGGTTTGAGTGGCTATTCAATAAGAAGTATTTGTCAGAGAGATACTTTGATTACAAGGAGAAATAATTTTATGAGCTAAAGATGGGTTCCATGACAGATGATGAGTGCACTAGAAGATTCTTGGAGTTTTTGAGGTATGTTCCTTATCTCATAGAGGAAAAGACCAAGGTTCAAAGGTTCATTAGTGGATTACCAGTTGGATTTAAATATATGATTGAGTTCGATGAGCCTATATCATTGGAGGAGGCCATTCAAAATCTAAGAAATTGCTATGAACAATCAAAGCGTAGTACAAAACTAAGCTAGATTGGAGAGGTAATGCAAAGAATAAAGCAAAATGGGACAAGAAGCGAGCAAGACCTTAGGATTCAGGTAACAAGGGGAATGTTGCACCACCTAAGAGGTTTAATGCATCAAATAGAGGACAGGGACACTGATCTGAGGAACAAAATAAGGAGCTCGTGCGGTGTTGGACTTGTGGAGGAGATCATCATAGGAAAGATTGTCCACAGTACTAGAGTGGTAGGCCTAAGATATATAGTGTGCAGGAGGCACATATTGTTGGGGATGTTGGTCAAAGTATTCCATGTATCTATGTGGCATTGGGTAACAAACATGTAGAGCATTAGGAATCTATCATTGAGATGGAAAGTAGGCTTTATGATCAAGTTATTTCTATTTTGATTGACCCTGTATCTAATTATTGATATGTTAGTCCTCAAATGGTGGATAAGTGTGGTTTGAGTAAGGAATTGGATATAGATTCTTGATTAGTGCAGTTGGCTAAAGGTACGAAGAAGCAAGTTCATCATTGGGTAAGAGCTTGTGAATTTGATTTAAATGGTATGCCTACTGCAACACATCTAAATGTATTGCCATTGGGATCATACAGCATGTTGTTGGACATGGATTGGTGGTATCTTGATAAAACCGAGGTAGACTGTTATGAAAATTATATTGAGTGCGTTGATGACAATAGGGAACCATGGGTCTTACAAGGTAAGTAGAAATCCACATTGGTTAGGATGGTGATAGCTATTCAAGTGAAGTATAACTACAAGAAAGGGTGAAAGATCTCACAGTGTGCATTTCTAGTGATAAGGGGAAGGAAGTTGAGGATATAGATTTGTTGAATAGGTACCCAATTTTAAAATAGTTCAAGGATGTATTTCCTGAGGACGTTATAGAGTTTCCACCTGGGAGGTGGAATTTTCTGTTGCATTAGTGCTAGGGGTAGCTCTAGCATCATAATCACCTTCAGGGAAAATTTTAATCATGGAAAATTATCTTGAAGTCTAAAAACATTGGCGAATCTCACTGGTCCCTAATATGCAAACTATAAAACCTTTATTGATGTATTTGTAAATATATTCATATTTATAATGATTTTATATATACTCTCTATATAATGTTGGTGATTTTTAATGTAAAATAATTTTATATTATAAAATTTGGGTGAATAATTTTTATAAAAAATGGAAATTGGTGATTCTTGTTTTTTGGAAAATCATGGAAAATTAGCTCACCTATGAATATTAGCCCCTAAAATTTTCCATGATCACCTTACAAGATGAGCACACCTGAGTTGGTTGAGTTGAAGCTACAATTGAAGAAAATGTTGGACAAGAGATACATGAGGCCAAGTGTATCACCATGGGGTGCACCGTATTGTTTGTGAAGAATAAAGATAGTACTCTCAGATTTTGCATTGATTACAAGCAGTTGAACAAAGTGACCATCAAGAACATGTATATATTACCGAGGATTGATGACTTGTTCGACCAGTAGAACTGAGTTGCAATGTTCTCTAAGATTGACTTGAGGTAGGAATACCATCAGGTATGCATCAAAGAGGAAGAAATTTACAAGACAACTTTCTGAACCAAGTATGGGCATTATGAGTTTATTGTAGTTCCATTTGGCTTAACTAATGCTCCATCTATGTTTATGTTCTTGATGAATAGTGTGTTGCGTTCGTATTTGGATAAGTTTGTTATTGTGTTCATTGATGATATACTGATATTTTTGGAAATGAGGAAGAGAATTTTGAACATTTAGCAGCATTGTTGAGGTTGTTGAGAGAGCATATGTTGTATGCTAAGCTCAACACATGTAGTTCTTTCAGTCTGAGGTACACTACTTGGGGCATGTGGTCACTAAGGAGGGCATTGCAGTAGATCCAGAAGCAATAAGATCCATCATGGAATGGGTAGCTCCTAAGAATGTGGATGAGGTGAGATCTTTCATGGGGTTGGCAGGCTATTAAGGAAGTTTCCTCAAGAAATTCTCATTGCTTATCCTATTACGTCATTGCAAAGGAAAGGTAAGAAGATTGAATGGATAGAGGAGTGTGAGGCCAGTTTTGAGTAGCTTAAGTAGTTCTTGACACATTCACCAGTGTTAAAGATTTCAGATTTAGATAAAGAATTTGTAGTATGCACAAATGCTTGCAAGAAAGGACTTGGTGGAGTCATTATGCAGGATGGACAGGTGGTATGCTATGAGTCGCAAAAGTTGAATGAGCACGATCAGAACTATCCCACGCATGATCTTGAGTTGGCAACAATTATACATGCATTGAAGGTGTGGAAACACTATCTTCTAGGCATGAGGTTCATAATGATGAGTGATCACAGTGGTTTGCGATATCTATTGGACGAACCGAATCTAAATGGTAGGTAGGCTCAGTGGTTGGCTATGATCAATGAGTTTGATTTAGATCAGATATATCAAAGGTAAAGAGAACATAGTGGCAGATGCTCTTAGCAGTTGGATAGAAGTAAATCACTTAGAAACTATGAGTTCTTATGGGACAGATATATAGGATAGGATCTTGCAAGTAGGTCAGCAGGATGTCAGATATATGGATATTGTACACAAGTTACAAAACATTACTGGTATAGGTATAGGCAATAGTACAGTTACAGGTAGAGGTAGAGGTAGAGGTAGAAGTACAGGTATAAGTACAGGTGCACGTGCATAGGATACGGATTATTATGTTACAGTAGATGGATTGGTCAAGTTTTGAGATAGGATATATGTGCCAGATAATCGTGAGATCAAGAAGGTGATCTTGAGGGAGTTTCATTCCTTATTTAGGTCACCTAAGCTACCAGAAGACACTGACAGTAGTGAAGATATTTTATTACTGGCCAAATTTGAAGAGAGATGTAGTAGAGTTTGTGGTTAGATGTTTTAATTGTCAACAAGTGAAGGCAGAGTGTAAACATCCAGGTGATTGCTCCAACCGATTGTGATTCCAAAGTGGAAATGGGAATTCATTTCCATGGACTTCATCATAGGATTGCCGAAGATAGTGAAACAATATGATTCCATCATGGTTGTTGTGGATAGGTTGACAAAGGTTGCACATTTCATTCCATTGAAGTCTACATTCTCAACTAGCGATGTAGCACAACTATTCATATGAGATGTGGTCAAATTGCATGGTGTTCCAAAGAAGATTGTGTCAGACAGGGATGCAAATTTCACTTCCAAGTTTTGGAAGGAGTTATTTGCAGGTTTGAGCATAAAGTTGGCATTCATTACGACTTGTCATCCACAGACAAATGGACAGACAGAGAGGGTCAACAGGATATTGGAGGACATGCTGAGGATGTATGTGATGCATCAAAATCATAAGTGGGAGGAGTATATTCCCTTGGTATAGTTTGCATACAACAATGGGTATCATGAAGCTTTGAGGATGAGTCTGTTTGAGGCATTTTATGGGTGGAGTTGCAATGCTCCTATCAGTTGGAGTGATATGGTTAAGAGGGTACTTATTGGACCATATATGTTGGTAGACATGGAACAAGAAATGTAGGTAATCAAGAGAAATCTAAAGGCAACACAGGATATGTAGAAGATCTATGTAGATCAGAACATGTTTTTCAAGGAGTTCAAGGTTGGAGAATAGATGTACTTGTGCATCAAACCGAAGAAAATCTCCTTGTGGATTGGATCATGTGCCAAGTTGGCACCACAATTTTGTGGACCCTTCAGTATTATTGAGTGGATTGGGCCAGTAGCTTGTCGACTTGCACTGCCTCTGACAATGAAAGTCCATGATGCTTTCCATGTATGATTGTTTAATAAGTATGTTAAGGATGTTGATCATGTGATTGGATCATTTGTATTGCAGGTGGAACTAGATGGAGAATTCCAGTCAAAGCCTCAGTGTATATTGCAGAAAAAGTTGTTCATGCTTTGGAACTGAGAAATCAAGAAAGTTAAGGTGAAATGGAAGCACTTTGGGCACAATGAAGGTACATGGGAGATGGAGGATTAGATGCGGGCTATGTATCCTTCCCTATTTGTTGATTGACGAAAAAAAGTTTTGGCTTGGTGCTTGGTATGGTGTTTTGGTATATGTTTTGATATATGTTTTGGTGATGATGGTTTATGCACATATGTATATGGATGTAAATAATTCCATGAGCTATGTTATAAATATCCAATAAGTGGTATCAGTGTCATGTCATTATGATGTTATGCTTGTTATGTTTCATGTTGATTTGCTTCTTAGTAAGTTGATCATTGTAAATACTGCAACGAGCTAAGTTATAAACTCCATTGACAATATATTTTTCTTACAACACTTTTGTAGCTATAGGTGTTGTTCAACACCGAAGATGGTGTTCCCCCAAGGGGGAGGGTTCTGTAACAACCATGGTGAAAATTCCATGTAATAAAAGTAAATAAAGGCAAAATAATAACCACAAATGACGGGACACTTATTCCAAGCTGAATGTTAGGAAAAATCCTAGTGATGGGGATCACCTGTGATTTTTTGTGGGTAAGGAAATTGGAAAAGGCAATGGATAAGGATTTGGAAAGGAAAAATGGATTTTTTGACACAATTATTTACGAAAATAATGGAAATTAGGAGAAAAACGAGGTGAAAGTGTTAAAATTGGCAACTGGGGCCAAACTCCATGTGGGTTATCTTATTTATGGCAGATGATATTTTTATTGGATCCCTCTCATCTAGAGGTGTAGGATTGATCTAAAGATAATCCAATTCTGATAAGTATTTATGAAGTTATGAATTTATTTATGTTATAAATCAAATTGTCAAGTTGGCCAACAACTTGAATAGGCTAAGAATCCCAATAGATGTGTCTATTCATCATCCACATTTTAGTATAAATTGGTAAGGACTTGAAGTCATTTTACACATGTATTCTTGAGGTGATCTCCTCTCCACGTCTTAGGATTTTGGAGAAGGAGAGAACTAAAGAATACACTGGCCTGGAAGGAGCCCTAGCCGCAAGATGATGCCCTAATCCAACGTAGACTTATACTAATAATGATGAGACCTTATACGTTGTTCTCATATGTTGATTTGGAAGTCACTTATACGAAGGGAAGAGAGACTCCTTACACGCAATGAAATTCATGAAGAGACGCAATCATAACACATGGAAGAAGCCGCAGTCATAACGCATGGAAGATGCCGCAGTCATAATAATGTCAAGGAGATCTGGACATTGTTAATAAGATACCTATATCAGCCAAGGTGTGAAGGTTTACATAGCCCTAATCTACAGCCATCCCTAAATGCTGTAGAGGAGAAGACTCTATACACTATCCAGAATGGAGATACATATATGCAGTGATGGTACAAACCAATAGAGAAGATATTTACACGCTGTAATAGGACATTTTGTAATGGAGATACCTTCCTACGCTGTCACGAAGTCAATTTCTACGTAGTCATGGAGACAAGCCTTTATATGCAGTCAAAGGAGACTTGCCTCGGACATTCTCCTGCTCAATCATAGATAGACAAGACTTCAAATGGACAGTAAGCTGCAGTTTTGTTGACAGTAAACCCTTCTATGAGATCTGGATCAAAGGAGCAGATCTTGGATGCCGTGAATGAAGGTATGATCTCAGATGTCATTTCCGATGGATTAAAAAGGTATGTGTATTAACATATACATAAGTATATATATATGTGTGTGTGTGTGTGTGTGTGTGTGTGTGTTGATCTGTGCTTCTGCTAGCTCGTATACCCCCAACAGTAATGCATTGATGATCCTAGTGTTTATATGATGAAACTGTCATTATATAAAAGAAGCCCTTAATAAAGTTATCAATAGATCTCATCATTGGAAAGATGCAGCAGTAACAACTTCAAAAGTACAACAAGCATGATCTCAGTAAAGGTGAAACAATGATGCAACTATGATGACATCGATGATATGAGCATGGGAAGCATGATGATAAGTGAGATCATGGGCAGCTCCATGATGAATGAGATCATGAGAATGAGTAGCATAATGATGCATGATGATATGAGCATGGGAAACATGATGATGAATGAGATCATGAGCATGAGCAGCATAATGACACATGATGATATGAGCATGCGCAACCTGATGATTAATGAGATCATGAGCATGAGCAAAATAATGATGCATGATGATGTGAGCATGGGCAACATGATGATGAATGAGATCATGGGCATGGGCAGCTTGATGATGAATAAGACCATGGAAGATGCTGCATGATGAGCAGCATGAAGATGAGAGCAGCTCAGTCATCAAGGTTCAACACATGTGACAGTACAAAAAGGTGTCACACGATAATGTGCAACAAATGAACGAGAGGCAACATTATGATAGATGAAGGAGTCACCTTAGAGAATCAGTTGAAGCAATATGTCTTCCACTGATCTCTGCAAATATCAAAAGTCAAAGTGTTGACTTCTATTGTAAATGTACTATCTCTCTCACTTTCTCTGCTGAACTTTGAAGAACATAAAAGAAGAATTGATTAAGGGTTTCCCCACATTGTGGGGTTTGTCCCTGGCTAGCACCACATCTTGTGTCTTCTTGTCTTGGCTTGTTTTCTGCAATTTATATTTATGTTCTATCTACAGTTTACTTTAATACTGATGTGATTGCTAACTGTGAAAATTTAAATAAATTTCTCTAGCATAGAACATACCTAAAATTAACATGGTATCAGAGCTGAGGTGAAGACAATGCCCAAGCAAGAGTAAAAGAGCAATCATCGAAGAAAGTTGGGACAGGACAAAAGGATCAACGAGTTCCTCATCCCTTTTCTAATTTACCTAGTGTGAAGTCGAAGCAGAGAATATTATCAGAATGGCGCAGGGGAAGTTTCTGATGGCCTACTTAAAGATCACTTCATTGGGAAGTTCGGATCTAAGGGTGGAATGAAAGGCAGATGCCTTGGTTGTAATAAGTTTGGCCATCATGCGAAAGAGTGTCCAAAGGACAAGGACACATCTCTTGATGAAGATAATAATCATTCCAGGGACATCTTCAATGATCAGAGGAATGATAAGTAATGCAGATCATCAAGGAAATGGTCGACTCTTCAAAGAAAGCAAGGAACCCTAGAATCTCTTTTATGTACCTGATCAAAAGAAGAACCTGGTGTCCATCTTGGAAATGGAAGTTTAAGGTTTCAGGGTGGCCCTCATCGATGGAAAGGTATGTGTTTGAAAATAGATTTTTCAAAGATGTTTTAGAGTTTAGGGTTGTATCACGTCCACTAGGGACCATGTCCATTGACTCAGGATCGGAGGTATGTGAGTCAGATGGTTTTCCGGGATGCTTGAATTAAAAAAGAGCATGAAGGTACATGTCTGAGATGTATCGAAGGAAAATATTACAAGGGGACCATTCCCCTCATGTAGCAGGTCCATAGGTTTGGAACAACCCGTGGAGTTTGAGATTCATGAATGGGAATCTCATGTATACAAGTGGAAGAAAGAACTCTATGGCTTGAAGAAAAACACCCTGGGCGTAGTATGAGAGGACTGATAGCTATTTGATGAAGCTGAGATTCACTAGGAGTGAAACCAATCCAAACCATTACCCGAAGGTTGTGGATGATAGACCTCTCATACCGGCACCTTATGCGGACGAACTATTTCTGACAGGTGCAGACCCTCTCATTTGAATAAGTAAGAGGGAGTTGGATTCTGGACATATGTTTTGATGTTAGCATGGTGAGCTCATATTTGGTTGAGCCTCACTAGATTGGTGCCGAAAATCTTTTGAGATATCTTCGGGGCACAATCTCTCATGGATTGAGATACACTGCCAGAAATATGAAAACTACATGATTATTCGAATTCTGACTGGTAAGGCAGTGTGGAGGATCACTAGAGCACTTTTCAGTGCTGGTTCTCCTTGGATTTTGCTTCGATATCATGGATGAGCAGGAAGCAAAAGTCAGTTGTTATAAGTATCACCGACATAACTATGAGTATGACCTTGTATGAAGTTGCCTGGTTGTGGAAACTCTTTAGTGAGTACACATGATGAATACCATTGTGATTCTCTGTGACAACCAGAGGTGGGATTCGATTATCGAGGAATCCTGTATTCAATGATTGCTCCAACAGATAGACATCATATACTGCCTTATTTGGGATATGGTAAGTTGATGAGCAAGGAGGCTCCATTTCACTAAGATGATGTACAAGTCGCTACACTTTGTCAGAGCCTCGGGGAAAGATCAAATTTGTCTAAAGCAAATAGGGAGAGTACTAACAAAGGTCTAAGTGGTGCCGTCCGTACCAAGTACGAAGATGTAAGCAATTGTTGGTTATTGAAGCCCCCCGTCTGATTTTCCTGAATGACTTGGAGTCGTCGAGAGACCCTTGTAAAAGGGTCTTGCATGCTACATACATTGAGCTCTAGGAGCTCTGGGGGCTTGCGGTTCTTATTGGAGCAACATACGACCACAGAGTGACTCACCCTCCCATAGTGGTGCGAATTGGGACAAGATGATTCACTCTCTTGTGGGATAGGATAATTTTCTCTCCTGTGGACAGGATGATTTGCTCTCCTATGAACAAGATGATTCGCTCTCTTGTGGGACAAGATGATTCGCTCTTTTGTGGGACAGGATGATTCACTCTCTTGTGTAGCAGGATGATTAGTTCTCCTGTGAGTTCTGGATGATGTGTTCTCCATGACAATTGTGTAGCAGGATGATTAGTTCTCCTGTGAGGTCTGGATGATGTGTTATCCATGACAATTGTGTAGCAGGATGATTAGTTCTCTTGTGAGGTCTGGATGATGTGTTCTCAATGACGATTGTGTAGCAGGATGATTAATTCTCTTTTGAGGATAGGATTGATTAGTTCTCCTATCAAGGCATCCTACCCATCTAGTCTAGGACTCATGGGAAGTACCTCTCATCTGGTCAATGAGTAGGGAAATGAGGATAGGGAACATAGTAGTACCGTTGGAGGCATTGTTGTATCTACTGTACTCCCTATGCTAGGATGGCCTTCATTGATCTGGGACCAATGATACTGGTTTGGGACTAGTTTGTACCCACTATGACACTGACTTTGGGTTAGTAGAGGACTAGTCTGGGATCAGTGGTACATACTCTAAGAATGACTTCAAGTCAGCAGAGTACTGGTCTGGGACCAGTGGTAAGATTTGTACTTACTATGACACTGACTTCGGGTCGGTTGAGGACTGGTCTGGGACCAATGGTACACACTCTGAGACTGACTTCGGGTTAGTGGAGAATGGTATGACACATTTTCGATCAATTCTTCTTCTTCATAGTTCAGTATAACTAAGCAGAGCAGATCAGAGCTAGCAGAGCTGAGCAAAGCAGAGTAGAGCTAGCAGAGTTGAGTAGAGCATAGCAAAGCGAACAGAGCTAAGTAGAGTTGAGCAGAGCTAGCAGAGATGAGCAGAGCCAGCAAGAGCTGAGCATAGGTGAGCAGAGTAGAGCAGAGCCAACAAAGCTAAGCAGAGTTGAGCAGAGCAGAGTAGAGCCAGTAAGAGCTAAGTAGAGATGAGTAGAGCAGTGCAGGGCATTGATGCCAAAGATAGTACAGTTGGACATATGGATCAGCGGATGGAGTTCTCCCTAGTTGAGAGGGAGTGTTAAAATTGGAAACTAGGGCCAAACTCCATGTGGGTCATCTTATTTATGGTAGTTGATATTTTTATTGGATCCCTCTCATCGAGAGGTGTAGGATTGATCTAAAGATCATCCAATTCCAATAAGTATTTATGAAGTTATGAATTTATTTACGTTATAAATCAAATTATCAAGTTGGCTAGCAACTTGAGTAGGCTCAGAAGCCCAATAGACGTGTCTATTCATCATCCACATTTTAGTATAAATTGGTAAGGACTTGAAGTCATTTTACACATGTATTATTGAGGTGATCTCCTCTCCACATCTTGGGTTTTTGGAGAAGGAGAGAACTAAAGAATATGCTGGCCTAGAAGGAGCCCTAGCTGCAAGATGATGCCCTAATCCAACGTAGACTTATACTGATCATGAGGAGACCTTATACGCTATTCTCATACGCTGATCTGGAAGTCACTTATACGAAGGGAAGAGAGACTCCTTACACGCAGTGACATTCATGAAGAGCCACAGTCATAACACATGGAAGAAGCCGCAGTCATAACACATGGAAGATGCCGCAGTCATAATAATGTCAAGGAGATCTGGCCGCTGTTAATAAGAGACCTGTAGCTGCCAAGGTGTGAAGGTTTACGCAACCCTAAACTATAACCAGCCCTAAATGCTGTAGAGGAGAAGACTCTATACACTGTCCAGAATGGAGATACATATAGGCAGTAATGGCACATAGCAATAGAGAAGATATTTACACACTGTAATGGAGATACCTTCCTATGCTGTTAGGAAGTCACCTTCTATGCAGTAATGAAGACAAGCCTTTATACACAGTCAAAGGAGACTTGCCTCGGACATTATCCTGCTCAATCACAGATAGACAAGACTTCAAATGGACAGTAAGCTACAGTCTTGTTGACAATAAACCCTTCTATGAGATCTGGATCAAAGGAGTAGATCTCGGATGCTGTGAATGAAGGTATGGTCTCAAATGTCATCTCGGATGGATGAAAAAGGTATGCATATTAACATACTCATCAGTATATATATATATATATATATATATATATATATATATATATATATATATATATATATATATATATATATATATATATATATATATATATATATATATATATATATATATATATATATATATATCTGTGTGTGTGTGTGTGTGTTGATCTATGCTCCTACTAGCTCATATACCCCCAGCAATAACGCATTGACGATCATAGTGTTTAGATGATGAAACTATCATTATATAAAAGAAGCCCTTAATAAAGTTATCAATAGATCTCATCATTGGAAAGATGTAGCAGTAACAACTTCAAAGGTACAACAAGCATGATCTCAGTAAAGGTGTAGCAATGATGCAACTGTGCTGACATCGATGATATGAGCATGGGAAGCATGATGATGAATGAGATCATGAGCATGAGCAGCATAATGATGCATGATGATATGAGCATGGGCAGCATGATAATGAATGAGATCATGAGCATGGGCAACTTGATGATGAATAAGACCATGGAAGATGCAACATGATGAGCAGCACAATCATCAAGGTTCAACACATGTGACAGTACAACAAGGTGTCACACGGTAATGTGCCGCAAATGAACAAGAGGAAAAACTATGATAGGTGAAGGAGTCACCTTAGAGAATCAGTTGAAGCAATATGTCTTCAACTGATCTCTGCAGATATCAAAAGTCAAAGTGTTGATTTATATTGTAAATGTACTATCTCTCTCACTTTCTCTGCTAAACTTTGAAGAACATAAAAGAAGAATTGATCAAGGGATTCCCCACATTATGGGGTTTGTCCCTGGCTAGCGCCACATCTTGTGTCCTCTTGTCTTGGCTTGTCTTCTGTGATTTATATTTATGTTCTATCTGTAGATTACTTTAATGCTGATGTGATTGCTAACTGTGAAAATTTAAATAAATTTCTTTAGCATAGAACATACCTAAAATTAACAGAAAGGTCTCAGGTTGCATGTGAGGAGGAAAATGAAGAAAATAAAGGCCTCATTCATAAAAAGGATTATGTGGATCAGTTGGTAACTTTTTGTCAGTTCAGATTTGAAGCTCTCTCATTATTCTCCCTCTCTCTCATACTTTTGGAGACTTAGAGTTTTCTTGTAGCACTCTTGGTGGGTGTGGCATACTTGGATTCTTGGACCAAGAAGGCAAAGGAAGAGCATGAAATCATAAGAGGGCATTAGGATCAACAACTACATCATAGTTTCTTGCAGGTACCGAGTTGTATGTATGTTTCCTTTATTAGTTTTGTCATGCATGGCATATGCATGTGGTTTGTTTGTTGTGATCTATCATTGGCATGGAGGATTTCCTGAATTGATAATGGATTTCTTAGCCTTTCCATTTCTTGGATAGCCATGGTGATTGTGGATTTACTTTCATTGCTTTTTTTTTGTTGGTTCTCATGTTCCCTTAGCTTGGGTTGAGTTACTAGTTCCTGCAGCCTTGGTTGGACAAATGATCTAGACCCTTGTAATAGTTTGGGTTGAGTTACTAGTCCCATAGCCTTGGTTAGAAAAATTCTCTAGAGCCTTGTCGTAGCAAACTTTGCTTCTCCTCTTTCTCTTCTTGTAGAAGCATATTCAATTCAATGTTCTGTGCTTGAAGATTCTGACTGCTGTGCTTCTAGGGCCTCTTCCGTGGCTCACAACTGAAGCTGCAATCGTTGCTTTTCCTCTGTCTCTTTTTGTAGAGCTTCATACATTATTTCCAACTTTTAGCTCTGAGCATGGTCTCGTACATCACCTTTTCATCCTCCATTGTTGCATGTTCCATTGTTCACGCTCAAAATTCACATCCATGTGAAGACTTCTTTGATACCAAACTTGATCCTAGTTGACTCAACTCTCAGATTTAACCAAGATATTTTACTTCTGTGATGTTGTTAAAATTTTAATTAAAAGAGCATACATGAACATATATGCATGTTGTAAAGAAGAGGGAACATGACAAGAATGAGCAACATAAAACAAGAGATGTAGATAACAGAGTTCATCTAGGAGGGACTACGTCTTTGGGACCTAGTGTCAAGATGGTGTAGATCGCTGCATTAAGTGCTGGAAAGAGTGATGATGTACACGAATGTGTTTTCTCTATCATGCAAGGAATATGCCCTCACGCAGGAGTTTCCCCACGAGATGTTCAACTGCAGGAACTCTCATTCACAAAAGGACTCCTATCAACATGACATAATTTCACGTGTGATAATAATGAGCATCCTGCTAGCATGGCATCAAAGGGATCTAAATTCAAACATACATGGTGACCCATTAGTATCCTGCCAACATGGTGACAAAGGGATCTCAATCAAAACATGACATTAAATACATCTCACATCAAGAACAAAACAAGATCCCACATCAAACATCAAATAGGGATCTATACAACATAATACATCTTAGCCAAAGAGAGAAAGAAGTACATGATCATACTGCATATACCTCACATCAAGGAGTTATCTGAAGAAGAGGATGATAAACTGTTGGATCTGGCTGTACCATCAATCTCATGACGTTGAATATCATGGAAATTATTGCTTGCACATTGAATGCTGACACCTACACTCCACTTTGAATGGTGGCAGAAAAGTAGAATGAGAAAATAAAAATTTTGATTACACCATCAGATTCATGGCATCGAATAGTGTAAAATCAACTGTCAAATTTCTGAATTCTGACAAAGTGAAAATCTAGGGCTACAAAGAACCTTTTAGATTCCCATTGGATTCCTCAAAGATTCCCTCCTCCGAGTCATCTGAAGATTTGCTTCTTAGATCAAAATTCTGTCTGCGCCATTAGGTTCGTGTTGCCAAGAGGTGTAGGATCGACATAAAGTTTGTCTAATTTGGACAAGGGAAAAATTTCGTCCTCCTAAAAGTTGGGCTCAATCATGGTTTCGCCTACCTCTGCTCCATGCTCATGGTTCCACTTGCAATTAAAAAATTATCTTGAAAATCATGTCAGGGTTCTGCCTCGACATCTGTGTCAGGGTTCCATGCCTAGTTTCATTACTCATGGTTCTGCAGTGCGCACAAAACGTGGTTCTATTCTCTGTTCCACACCTCTGTTCTGAAACCCACTTGCCCCGTGCAAATGAATCGAGGGTTTATGTATTAGATGTGGGCGGAGCTATAAAAGTTGAGCCCTATGGCCCAATGGTGGCAGAGGCATTTAGGAGGGCGGAGGTTGGGCAGTCAAATCTTGACCCCTCCAAAATTGGCACGGTATATATTTGATTTTGTTTTTCCGCGTTATAAATATGGCGCATTGATTTAAATCAGATAACCATTTGGGTGGTGCATTAATAATTTGGTAACGGTTCCATTGTGTGTTGTGTGGGCGCCTGAGCATCGGGCCAACCATTCTGGTTGGGTGGGTTCAAACCCCACCACCCATGATGTAATAATTCAATGGTTATGGTGGTTGGGGCATGGGCCGAGTCCATCGGAGGTGGCCCGCCCACCCCATATATAAAGTAATGTTTGGTTGGGCCGACGGGGGTCATGGCCCATCAGCCTATTAATAAAAAAGTTGTTTTTTAAATATATGTGTGGTTTAGGAGTGGGGTGGCAGGGGTCATGGCCCGCCACCACAACATATATATTTTTTTATTTTTTTAATAACAAAAGCTTGTTTTTATGGATTTGTCTAATATAAGGGATATTAGACAAATTAAGTATCCAACAAATTCGCCCACTTTCGGGAGCTAGGTTCTCATGCCGGTTGGCAGTGAATTTGTAGGACACTTAAACCTGGCCAACTACCCAACTTTGATTGGATTTTTCTCCCTCACATGAGCTTGGATGTGAGTGTCATTCACACTGTTGGAATCAGGGCAATGAGCACTTCAATATGGTACTTGGTTGGGAGCATTCTGACCACTTTGAATTTTGACCCTTTCTGAGTCCTCTGGGACTTTTGCATGTGCCTGGAGCCACCTGGATCAACTGAACATGATCCTTCCAAGAATTTTTGTAGATTAGTATATCATGAAAAAATACTAACACAAATTTTCTAAGGGTTTGAAAATGGCATTCATCAAACCTTGAAATGTAGAAGGTGAATTGGTAAGGCCAAAAGGCATGACCAAAAATTCATAATGACCCTCATGAGTTCTAAATGTTGTTTTCAGAATGTCTTCAGTCTTCATTCTGATTTGATGATATCCTGAATGAAGGTCCAACTTGGTGAAGTAAATTTCTTCGTGCAATTCATCCAATAATTCATCAATGATAGGAATGAGAAATTTATCTTTAATAGTGAGCTTGTTGAGCTCCGTATAATCTAGACACATGTGCCATGATCCATCCTTCTTGTGCACCAATACTACTGGAGCAGAGAAAGAACTTTGAATAGGTTGAATTATACCAGCCTTTAGTATTTCTGCAACGATACGTTCAATTTCACTCTTTTGGGCATAAGGATATCTGTAAGGCCTGATGTTTGGAGGCACACCTCATGGAATCAAATGAATAGCATGATAATGATCACGAATAGGTGGGAGACCTTTGGGAGTCTCAAATACCTTGGAATTATTTTCCAAGACTTTTTGGATATCTATAGAAATAGATGATTTCGATGTGGGAACCTCTAGCAAACATAATTGTGCAATTACGCCTCGTTGTTCTTTCTTTAGAAGATTTTTCATTCCATTAGAGCTGATTATCTTTCCTGGTTTCCCTACGATACCTCTTAATTCAACTTCCTTTCCTTCTAAAGAAAATTTCATGAAAAGTTCCATAAAATTAAAAGCTATTGTACCCAAGGATTGTAGCCATTGGACTCCTAGTACAACATCAACACCACCCATTGGAATGGAAAGCATTGGGCTATTCAATACATATTCTCCCATGGATAGCTTGATATTATGGCACTTTCTAGAGAAATTTATGGTTCCTCCACTTACAACCATCACTTGACACTCTGGTGCTGGATATAGGAAGCAATTCAATTCCTTGGCTATATTACGATGAATAAAATTATGGGTACTTCCTGAATCACTCAACACTGTTACCTTTTTCTTCTTAATATGTCCTTCTATCTTGATCATTTGAGGAGTGGAAATTTCGGCCAATGCATTACAAGATATGGCCAGATTAATTTTTTCTTTCTCTAAGGTTTGTTCCTGGTGTATATCCTCTTTTTTGATGTTTCTTGTTCCTCTTCACAATATATGTAAAATAATTTCTTCTCAGCACACTTATGACCTTTAGTGTATTTTCTCTTACAAATGTAACAAAGCTCTTTTGCTATTTTTTCTTCCAATTGTTGTGGTGTCAACCTTGTAGGTTGTGCAAGGCTAGAGGAAGCAACACTTCCATCTTTATAGTTGTGATTGGTAGGCTTCCTTGTTGCGATAATTTTGCTTTCAATTTTTCTTACCAACTTGAATGCCTTCTCTAATGAATGAGGTTCCCAAAGGCAAACCTCATGTTGGATGTTATCCTTTAATGTCCCTATGGACACATCAATCCTATGCTACTATGGAATATCTTTCACCCTTATATTAAATTTTTGGAAGTCCTCAATGTGCTCCACCATTGAACCTTTTTGTTTGAGATTTATTAATTGGCTAAAAAGTTTTATTTTTTTTCATCCTCATAATGTGTTATCATTTCTTTCATAAAAATTTCCCAAGTGAAAATTTACTTATGAGAGAAAAGCCATCAATACCATACAAATTAATTGGGTTCCAAATATAAAGTCGCAATGCCTACCTTTTGTGTGTTTTGTACATTATGGAGATCAAAATATTGCTCCATCTGTAGTATCCATGTTACTGGATCCTTGCCATCAAACTTCCTCATATTGATTTTTGGAACATGGTGTCTCTTCAAACCAACATTAGAGTCTATGAAATCATGACTATCATTTCCTTTGTTTTCATCATGAGTTTCCTCTACTACCTTTTCTCCATTAGGAAGCATTTCTTGTAGCAACTTTGCCAAACTTCCTTTCAAATGTTCCATGTCTTTCTTCAAATATTCAATGTTTACTTCTAAAACATCCATCTTCACTTACACGCCATTATTTAAACCATCCATATTAGCTTCAACACCTTTCTTTAAACCATCCATCTTATTTTTTGTGATACCAAAATTTGTTCCACTTGGTCTCGTAATTTTTATATATCATGTTGGATTTCTTCCGCTTCTTCATGGGTCATGCTAGAAATTTCAGGTTTCTTACTAAGTGTTTCCATTTTATTTCTTTGGGGCATCAATTAATGATAATTATGCTTCACTATGTCCTTTTAATTCCTTCAAACTAATTTTTCGAACCAAACTTATGCAAAATTTTAAAAAGACTACACACCCTTTTTGGCTTTGAATGAGCTCGATATTGAATCTGTTGTATCTTTGTAATTTCCAATCTCCAAGGTCTGAATTTATCCCGTGGTATAACTTAAAGTCCTATTTCCAACTCCCAAACTCTGATCAAGATTGGATTCTCCAAGAAAGCATTATTCAAAATCTCCCATGATGACCTGATTATATATTCGTTCAGTAGATCTAACTTGTACGAAGTGCCACGTGTCATTGTTTCGACCATTGTTAGGTTCCTATAATACTAGTGATTCCTCCATTACTATTGTCATTGTAGCCCTTATTGTTATTTTTGTGCCCCTATTGTCCCCATATTGTTATTATTGTGCCCCATAGAAGCCGACTATTGTTATTGTGTGCCCTTATATTACTATTGTTATGTCGACTTTGATTATATTGTGACCCCTTTGACTCCTGTATATAGAAAGAAGGTTTTTTCACCTGTGTCATCCAAGAATTATTCATTTGTGTAATGTAAAGGAGGTTTCCCCCTCCAAGAGATTTATTTTGAAGGCGTTGATCTCTCTTTATATCTTTTTGTGAGCTAGTTTCATAACATTCGGTATTGGAGCTTTGGATTCTAGGGTTTCGCTGCTCCATATAGGTGATCGTGGAAATTTTGCTATAACATTTTCTCTACGATGTTTAAAAATCTGAGCAAATCCATTGATACCATAAAGAAATTGCTTTGCTCTAAATAAAGAACAACAAGGCTTAATTGCACAATTATGTTTGCTAGAGGTTCCCACATCGAAATCATTTATTTCTCTAGATCTCCAAAAAGTCTTGGACAATAATTCCAAGGTATTTGAGACTCCCAATGGTCTCCCACCTATTCATGATCATGATGATGCTATTCTTTGATTCCAAGAGGTGTGCCTCCAAACATCAGGCCTTACAGATATCCTTATTCCCAAAAGAGTAAAATTGAATGTATGGTTGTAGAAATACTAGAGGATGCTATAATTCAACCTAGTCAAATTTCTTTCTCTGCTCCAGTAGTATTGGTGCACAAGAAGGATGGATCATGGCACATGTGTCCAGATTATAGGGAGCTCAACAAGCTCACTATTAAAGACAAATTCCCCATTCCTGTCATTGATGAACTATTGGATGAATTTCATGCATTAATTTACTTCACCAAGTTAGATATTTGTTCATGATATCATCAAATCAGAATGAAGACTGAAGACATTCCAAAAACAAAATTTAGAACTCATGAGGGTCATCATGAATTTTTGGTCATGCCTTTTGGCCTTACCAATTCACCTTCTACATTTCAAGTTTTGATGAATTACATTTTCAAACCTTTCCTTAGAAAAATTGTGTCAGCATTTTTTGATGATATACTAATCTATAGCAAGTCTTGGAAGGATCATGTTCAACATGTTGACAGGGTGCTCAAACTATTGGAGGAGAAACAATTATATGCAAAAAGCTCCAAATATTTCTTTGGAGTACAAGAGGTGGAATATTTGGGTAATATTATATCTCATGAAGGTGTTAAGGTAGACCCTAGCAAAATTAAAGCCATTAAGGAATGGAAAATCCCCACATCCATAAAGCATCTATGAGGATTTCTCGAGTTTACAGGGTATTATTGCAAGTTTGTTAAGAATTATGGGATAATATTAGCACCTATAACAACATTATTGAAGAAAGATGCATTTTTATGGACTCCAGAAGCAACAAAGGCCTTTGAACATCTTAAAGATACAATGTGCCAAGCACCGGTCTTAGCTACACCGGACTTCACAAAAACCTTTATTGTGGAATGTGATGCCTCAGGAAATGGAATTGGTGTTTTTTTAATGCAAGAAGAAAGACCCATTTCTTTTGAAAGTCATCCAATCAAAGGAAATCATTTACATAAAGTTATCTTTGAGAAGGAAATGTTAGCAATACTACATGCACTTATGAGATGACGACCCTACCTAATGGGAAGACACTTCAAGGTAAAAGCGGATCATGATAATCTTAAATACTTTTTAGAACAAAGATTATCTTCAGAAGAGCAGCAAAAATGGGTCACAAAGATGTTGGGTTATGACTTTCAAATCATCTACAAAAAAGGGAAGAAAAATGTTGTGGAATATGCGCTCTCAAGAAAGGATGAGGATGTGGAAGCATTGCTTTGTGCCATTTCTATAATCCAACCTGATTGGATAAATGAAGTAAGGAATGAATGGAAGAATGAAGAAGAATTGTGGGCACTCATTCAAAAGTTACAACAAGATCCTAGTACATCTGATACATTTAGTTGGAAAAATGATTCGTTATGGTACAAAGATTGCTTATACCTATGTCAGAATTCCCAACTCAAACAAAATATTCTTATGGAATTGCACGCCTCCCTTTAGGAGGGCACTCGTGATTTCTAAAAACTTACCACAGGGTTAAGAAGGAATTATTTTGGGATGGCCTTAAATCTTATATTCAAAATTTTGTGCCGGAATGTTTGGTTTTCCAAAAAAATAAAGTTGAAACAATTAAGACCCCGAGTCTATTACAACCTTTATCCATTCCATGTCAACGTTGGGAGGAGGTTTCAATGGATTTTATCACAAGTTTACCCAAGTTTGATGGAAAGAGTGTCATCATGGTGGTAGTTGATAGACTTACCAAGTATGCACACTTTTGTGCATTATCTCATCCATTTAAAGCCAGTACAATTTCTACTGCATTTATGGAAGCACTTCAAAGCTACATGGAAACCAAAAGATTATTGTAAGTGATAGGGATCCCATTTTCACTAGAAAGTTTTGAAAAAAATTATTTTCTTGCCCTAGTAGTTAGTTAGCTCATATTTCATCTTATCATCCCTCAATATGATGGGAAACTTGAGATAGTAAACAAATGTTTGGAATGATATCTTCGTTGCTTTGTATCTGATAAATAGACACAATGGGTCAAATGGTTGCCTATGGCTGAATGGTGGTATAACACTTCCTTCCATATTGCAGCAAAAATGACTCCATTTATGGCACTTTATGTATATCACCCACTGTCCATCACATCATATTTAAGAGAAAATTTTAAGGTATAAGCGGTGGAAGATCACATCGAGCATCAACAACAAGATCTCCAACTCTTAAAGGATAACCTAACTTTGGCACATAATAGAATGAAACAACAAATAGATCAACATCACAACGAAATAAGTTTTGATGTAGGTGACTGAGTATTTCTACGGCTATAACCATATAAACAAATGTCCCTAAAGCAAGCTAAGAAGGATAATAAATTTTAACCAAAGTATTATGGTCCATACAAGGTGTTGCGAAATATTGGTACTATGGAATACAAATTGGAGCTTCCTGCAGCTTCTTGAGTGCACCTAGTTTTTCATGTTTCATGCTTAAAGAAGGTTATTGGTGGCAAGCTCCCAGTTCAAAAAATATTGTTAGAACTTGACGAGGAAGAAAAATTCATATTGGAACCTGAAGCAGCCATAGAAACAAGAACTCGATAGCTACAAAATTGATAAATTTCAGAGTATCTCATCAAGTGGAAGAACTTACTTGCTGAAGATTCCAGATGGGAGGATGAGAATTTTATACAAAAGCTTCCAGAAATATTCAAGCATTGAGTACAACACTTTTTTGAAGGAGATGGGCATTTTAGGTCCCTATAATACTAGTGATTCCCTCATTACTATTGTCATTATAGCCCTTATTGTTATTGTTGTGCCCCTATTGTCCCCATATTGTTATTATTATGCCTCATAGAAGCCCACTATTGTTATTGTTGTGCCCTTATATTATTATTGTTATGTTAGCTTTGATTTTATTATGACTCCTTAGACTCCTAAATATAGAAATGAGGTTTTTTCATTTGTATCATCCAAGAATTATTCATTTGTATAATGTAAAAGAGGTTGCCCCCTCGAAGAGGCCTATTTTGAAGGTGTTGATATCTCTTTTCTATATTTTTGTGAGCTAGTTTCATAACAAACTTCGTACTTGAAACCAATACAAAAAAAATATACAGTCCGTCATATTTTTGTACCTTTTTACGAAATTGCAATCTGATTCTCAGAGACAAATTTATGATGATTTTCTCCAGGTCACGTGTTTGAGATATAATTCGGGAGCCTGCAAAAACCCTAAGGTCCTTGGATCATATCTCCAAAATGATAGTGATACAAGATCTAAAATTTGTACCTGAGTTTCATCAAGCTTTCGGATCAAATGGGTTTTAATTTTAGCTTCTGAAACGTCGTAGAAAAAAATTTATAGTGACAATTACGCGATGATCTGTTTGAAGCAGCAAAACCCTAGAATCTAAAGCTCTGATACCAATTGTTATGCAACCAACTCAAAAAATAGAAGAAAGGATAGAGAAACGGCTTTAAAATCAACATCTTTGAGGGGGAAACCTCCTTTACATTTCACAAATGAACAATTATTGGATGATACAAATGAAGAGACCTCCTTTTTATATATAGGAGCCTAAGGGGTCACATATAGTCAAAGCTGACATAACAATAATAATGTAAGGGCACAACAATAACAATAGTTAGCTTCTATGGGGCACAATAATAACAATATGGGGACAACATGGGCACAAAAATAACAATAAGGGGATACAATGTCAATAATAATAATGGAATACACTAGTATTATAGGGACCTAACATATTGGGGAAATACCACATTTATAATGTATTAACTCCCTCAATAATTTATGGTTGCAAGTGGGTGTTTAATTTGATACACCTTGAAAAAATTGCCCCATTGGTCCATGATGCTTGGTTCCAACATGCATGTTCGACCTATCCATCAATCTCTGCAAGGTTGATCCCCATGGCTGCAAAATAATTGGGGTTCCCATCCAAGTCTTGTTACAAAATAATAGTATGTTTTGTGGTATTTTATTTAATAGTAGAAGTCCTTGGCCTTTAACAATAAGATCTTGAGTTCATAATCAAAATTTTCATTGTTGTTGATAGCCAACCTGGTAACTCAGGAAAACCTTTTGGAACTATAGTTAGTCCATTATTTTATTATACACACACAAAACGTAAACATAAACATATATATACTGAGCTACATGACACCTACATATTGATACTTCTTTAAAATTAGTCGATTCTAAACTAAAACAAGGAAATAAGGAACATAATAAGCATATGTATATACATGTGAGCTTAAGAGAAATAAAAAAAATATGTAATGATCAAATTTTTGGAAAATATAGGTAAAATGGGGCAAAAGGAGATAGTTAAACATACAAAAATATTTTTAATTTAGTAGCTCATCATCTCCCCCTAACTGATTTGGTTGCATTTCCTCATGAAGCTCATTTAGCTTCATAGATTCCTTCATGTAAATTACCTCACTTAAAGGTGGGGTGTCCAAATTCTCTTGGATTATAGTATCCCAATTTCCTATCCATTTTTGTGGACAGTTTGGTCTCTCTTCTGCTTCATCCTATTAGATGGGATCACTATAAAATCTCATAGGACACCAAAGCAAGGGGTAATGGAAACAAAATTCTACTCAACATGGACCATGCTTAAGTAAGGAATAAGTGTAAAAATTTCTCTATTAAGGAAAATATTAAATTGGGGATATCCTATAGGATACCTATCCCATAGAAATGGTGGAAACCCCTCCCAAATGTCATGAGCAACTAGGAGCCCCTAGTGAATAGGTCTTGGCTAGTTCATGATACTCTATAATAACATAAGTTTGATTGTGTTGAATGGTAACATGATATAGATTTATTAAGGAAAGAAATTAAATACATATTTAAAAAAAAAACATAAAGACACGAAAAAAATAATTCAATTAATAAATAACAACTACTCTAAACTGTTTACATGTAGGAAGGAAACAAACTAGTTCTAGTGGTGGTAGCTTATCTTTGAGAAGAGATGTAATGGGTACATGCCTTGTGAATTGAGTTACAATGAGGATCTTTGGCATTTTTATCATTAAGAAACAATGAAAAACCATAAACATAAAAAATACTGACCCTAGGAAATGAAGCTCCAAGAGCTTGTAGGCCATGCTCGAGGGTTAGTTGGAATGCCAACTTTCCGAGGTCATAACTTTGGCATACAATCTATGTTTTGTGCACATGATAGCCCGTTAGAAGTGTTTATCCAAGGAAAACAATCTTCGACTAAAAATATAGTTCATAGGCCTCACATTTTCCCATTTCCCCAAAAAGCTTGGTTTAGGGCCTCAAAACAACTTTGAAAGTTCAAGACCCGAAAAACTACCAAAAATAGAAAACTACCGAAATAGTAAATTTTGCTAGAAATTAAGAAATAGAAAGGAAACAGTGTTGGGGGTCAAAGTGGAATAGGCAGGTGGTCTCCAGTATCTTCTTGGATCATTCCTACCCCCTTAGGAAGCAATGATCCCCATTGTGTTGAGTGCCTCCATGAGATGGGGAAACTTCTGCTAAATTTGGTCTTGTTGGAGAATGTAGCTAGTTTTAGTCTTCATGATTTGTACCATTATGTATTTTATGTAAAATGGAAAAGAAAAGAAAAAATAAAATAATTA
This sequence comes from Pinus tabuliformis, assembly GCA_031772625.1. Classification (NCBI taxonomy): domain Eukaryota; kingdom Viridiplantae; phylum Streptophyta; class Pinopsida; order Pinales; family Pinaceae; genus Pinus; species Pinus tabuliformis. The sequence continues at coordinate 230,012,989 of CM062807.1, read as the reverse complement.
TTATTTCTTTCTAGATAAGCATGTTCTTCTTGCTTCTAGGTTTTTGAGTCAAAGGTTCAAGGTCTTGTTTTGGACCTATTGTAAAAGAAAAAGAAAAATAAATTTTTAAATGTAAATTTTGGGACAAAAACACTTCTATATGCCAAGCCGACCTACATGTCAAGTCAACCTTGCCCCAATGGAAATGTCTATTCGCGCCCCTCTAAATTTTATAAATAAAGGGTGCATGATGCTCATTTGGACACACACTTTGATGGTTTTTGGTCTGAAATATCACATAGAAGATGGAGGAGAATAAAGAAGGCCAAAGTCTAGAAGAAGATCTACCTTGGTACATCTAGTCTAGAAGAAGATCTACCTTAGTACATCTCTTGTTGATGGTTTCCTACGGGTGAAAGTTCTAGAAAGAAAGAAGTTTTGGCTTGATATATAGAAGAGGAATTTTTGTGGTTATGGGTTTTGGATATTTTATTTGATCTAATTCTATATGAAGATATTTATTGGGTTTTCCCTTGGAGGGGTTTTTCCCTGGGTTAGAGCCTATATCTTGTGTTCTATTTTCTTATGATATCTTCATGTTTATGGTAATTTCTTGATAATAGAAAGAAAACATAATAATAAAACTTCTAACAGTCACAAAAGTAACTATCATGTAAGAAAAATCTATTGATAGTATCGAAAACCTCCCAATTTCCAACATGGTATCAGAGTTGTGGTTGGAAAAGGAGGTCTGAAAATCAATAATAGCTGGCTCAAAATGATAAATGTATAGAACAAAGTTATGTGTAGGCTCATAAAAATAGCTCAAAATTGATATACATTCTGTGATTCGCTCGTATGAAAAATGTCTTTATAGATGCCCTACAACGACTCATTCTGTTATCTATTACCATCGGCTAATGCATACAATCATGACTGTGTCTTAAATAAGTGGCATCAAATCTAACTATGGTGGCATATACTTTATTATAATGATTCATATGTTATTTTGATTCACATTTCTATAGGAGCCCAATTCTGTGGCTCGATGCCTCTCTATGATTCCATACAGATAAGGCTTGCACAAATTACTTAGTCTGTTATGATGGATAGATGGATGGCACGAGTGGTATCTCATTCACAGGTTGCAATGGCTTGTCATATATAATTACTCTTAACACGCAATGTCTACATACAATGTCTTAGATTGACAATTCGAATTTGTGAAGGTTTGTTTGGTTATATAGTGATTTCATGAGATCCATATCTCGTGAAAGATATGGATCTCATGAAGGTTTGTTTGGTTACTGTAAAGTCTTGATCGGATGTTTAAATGCATTGTGGATCGAATAATGACTTCTATACATTTAACTGGGTGAAAATTTGTAATCATTGTACACAGTGGCTTGGAAAAATAACATGTGCATGGCTCATTATAGTGATTCGTGCTTTGGACAACCCACATAGTATTTGAGGCTTATATTTCCTATAAAAAGGACTCGCTTAGCAAATATCTAAGAGTATTTTCTATAGACTATGATTCTATGACTCACGAATTACAGTGTCATGAAGATTTCCATGGCCCTCAATTCTATAGTGGGTCCATGATTCTCAGAATTGTGGCCTACATCAATGTTACACAAGAATATCATTTTATGATATGAGGTACCAGTGGAACTTGCTATAGAACAATGGTTTGATGGGATGCATTTGGTGATAAATCCCAAACATCACATTATATACTTTGAAGTATGATTTTATAAAATTCTATGAAGCCAACCTAGAGCCATTGAAAGAATAGATTTCATATGATAATACGATGATTGTAACATTGAATATATTACAATCATCCTTGATTAATGATTGGAAAACATTTTAAAATACTAAGTTACATGGAACCTTTGAGTCATCGAGTCTTTGCGAAGAAGAAGCGATGAGGTATGTACAATTTTTTTTTATGTGCATTTCAAGTTATAAAGGGTTTGTTAAGTAATTAGGTTTTTGTAGGGTTAGAATATATGGTTTATAGACTTTGAAATTTTGGTATCTAGGGTTCATAAACTCTAGATAGGATTTGGATTACAAGATCCTAGAATAATGAAAAACTAAAAATTAGTTATTCCCTCTAAAGAAACTCTAGTTTTTTATATTTAGGGTTTTCAGATAATCTACAGTATATGGTAAACCTTAGTGAGGGTTGTTTTGGATAAATCCGAGGATGTAACATTAAAATCCTAGGGTTAATGTTTTTCCTCAAATTTAAAACCATAATAAGGTTTAGATCATGGAACTTAGGGTTTGTATTTAATAACCCTATAAGTATACCCTCTTAGAATCCATAAAATCCCTGGATTGACAAAATTGACATCATGCTCTTTTCATTGTATATTTTTTTTTTTTTGTACTTGTAGGTGAAAATTGCAGGTACATAATAAAGGAAGCAAGATGAGAAATGAAAGACTCTTGCTTGATAATTACTCTATAGAATGATGAGCATGATGGAGAGAGGGAATTATAAGAACCCTGATGGAAAAGATGAGTTCATAGGAACACACTAATGATATGAAGATGAAGCATGGGATTGTAAAGTTCCTTTGGACAAAATCATTAGCTCTCAAAAATTAAGAAAATTGGAACCACATTGCATATTCATCCAAGCATTTTCTAACATCATGTTAGAAGGTGTCATTTTACAAAGAGGGATCATAAAGATCCTATAAGAATCATCATTTTTGAAGATTCTTGAGAGTAGCATTATGAATGATATATATTCCATGTAATATGGAGACAATACTCTTAAAGGATGAAGGAACGAAAATGGTTGAAGTACCAGGGACAAGAAGCAAGCTCATTCAGAAAGGATGGCTAGATGATTGTATGAAAAGAAAAGGTATGCATATTGGAAGTAACTCTTTAGAAAAAGGTTCATATATATAAGAATATTGCAGAAAGAGAAGAATGCAAAATGTGTTTGGTAAGCATTCCCTATGGATGCATGATATCTGAAAGAAGAAATTTGACATGCTTTGGTATGGAAAGAGATTAATATTTCCTCACAAGATTGCAATGTTGATCAACATCAAGTGTAATATTTAGAAGAAAGAAAGGGAGCTAACAATGAAAACTATAAGAAATATATTATAATTTGGTAATCAAGTTTCATCCATGGGCACTCTAATTAAAATGAATGAATGAAGAAAGATTCATGTGGATATGGGTCATGCAAAAGGATTTTGATCTCAAAGAACTCAAGTAAAGTGATGATTTGATGAGAAGGTCATGATGATATGGTAAGTCTAATGTTAATAATATTTTTTATTGGTTATTTGATTAACATATTGTTTTGCTACTTGAAAAGGTATTGCAGGAATACATGATGAAAATTGAGGCAAGTTCAACTATATGGTTTTGGCACTCATGTAGTCAAGATGTTTGCATAATCTTGGGATTGAAAGTCAATGTGAAGAGATAACTTGAAGTTCAAGTTCGTACAATGAAAATCACTTTCGCAATGTTCCATGGGATCTATGACTAACCTATACACTAACTAGTATGAGAATATACAACTGATGATTGATGATATGGAAGGTGATGGTATGTACCATGTCATAATGATAAATTGTGAAATATGATGGCTCGATGATGTTCAGAAAGGTTGAAGTTCACTCTTGGTATGATGATAAAGGAGAAGCACCTATAATGCCCACCATGATCTCTATGGAAGAACAAGTAACTGATGTCAGACACATCTCCCTAGTTGAGAGGGAGATTGGATATTTTTCCTTTGTGTGTGGGGGAATGAGTATATCATCCCTAGTTGAGAGGGAGTGATGATGGACATAGTTCTATACTTCATGTGTCATGCATTAGTCCAGGACTAATAGTCATACATCTAGTGAAGACCATGGAGAGAGAATGGGGTCTAGAGGATTGGGTAAGCACCTAAGACTGGTACTCCTTGAGGATTTGGAATCCAAGATAGGAAAGTGGTCTCATGGACTGACACTCCTTGAGGATTGGACAGGGTATCTAAGACAAGAGTGGTCAAAGCGGATCGATATTCTTTGAGGATTAGGAATACAAGACAAGAATAGTCCTAGAAGGACATACCTTGTGAACATCTAGATGGGGTATGTACCTTGAGAGGTAGTGTGGTGTCCAACATAAAGCATCCCAATATTGTTCTATGATCTAATGGGGACATAGAGCTTTTTATTCAAGGCCCTGCTATGTTGAAAATGTTGGTTATGTTGGTATGATGTTGATGCCTAAAGATGGCTTACCAATCCAACTCTTCTTACGAGAATATTTCAGTTTGCGAATATCCATGTACCTACTGTGAAAATTATGAATACCTCCCTAGTTAAGAGGGAGTGATGGAGACTGTAACTAGTTTTGATCTTCATTATTTGTACCATTATGTATTTTATGTAAAAAGAAAAAATAAAGAAAAAAATTATTATTATTTCTTTCCAGATAAATATGTCCTTTGTGCTTCTAGGTTTTTGAGTCAAAGTCATATTTTGGACCTATTGTAAAATAAAAAGAAAAAGAAAAGTTTAAATGTAAATTTTGGGACAGAAACCCCTCTAGATGCCAAGTTGGCCGACATGTCAAGTATGCCTTGCCCCAGTGAACATGTCTATTCACACCCCTCTTAGTTGTATTTATATAGGGTGGATGGAGCTCATTTGGACACACACTTGGATGGTTTTTGGTCGAAATATCACAGAGAAGATGGAGGAGAATCACGAAGGTTGAAGTCTGAAAGAAGATTTACCTTGTTACATCTCTTGTTGTTGGTTTCTTACTGGTGAATTTACTAGAAGGAAGGAATTTTTGGATTGGAATCTAGAGGAGGAATTTCTGTGGTTATGGGTCTTGGATATCTCATTTTATTTGATTCTATAAGAATATATTTTTTTGGTTTCCCCCTTGGAGGGGTTTTTCCCTGGCTTGGAGCATATATATTTTGTTCTATTATCTTGTGAGATCTTCATGTTTATGGTATTTTCTTGATGATGGAAAGAAAACATAATAGTAAAATTTCTAGCAGTCACATAGGTTATTATCATGTAACATAAATCTAATGATAAGATTGAAAAACTCCAAATTTCCAATAGGTACCTAGTGAGCCACTTGCCTTAGTGCAGGAGGTGGCCAACTTTGACAACCCCATATAGCTGGATCCTCTATTGGCGAGTGTTTTGAACCTGTGTGTCCATGATTTGATCAGTTATGGCTTGTTTTATGCCATCTGGATTAAGCTTTGTTGGTGTTAGCTGATCAGAAATGTCTGATGTCTCCAACAATGGTAGAAAGTATGGTTGAAGGTGGTCCATGTTGAATGCATGGTGCAAGCAAAGGAATGGAGGGATACTTAGCTCAAAAGAATTGTCACCCATGAATTTATTGATGGTGTGAGGCCCATATCAAAGTGGTCAAAGCTTTCGATGGGATCTGGTAAGGAGTTTCTTTTGTAGATGCAACCACACTTTGTTGCCCAATTAGAACTTATGTGGCACCCGATAATGATCATGACGTTGTTTATACTTGGCATTGGATTTATCAAGGATATGGAATGAACCTGCTAGTGTATGTGTTGGGTGCGTTCAATAAACCTACTGGCTTTATCAACTTTGGGGTTGTACATGTGAATATTATTCCTATGTAGTCACAAGAGGCATGGAAACAATAATTAGACACAATGGTTGAAATATCAACCCCAATTGAAAGGGGATATGTCTAGTCGAGCTATGGAGATCTCTATTATAGTTGTGTTTCACATAGGGAAGGCTCTCATCCCATTTCCGTGGATGCTTGAAGTTGTATATCCGTAGTATGTGCACTATAATCCTATTGATGACCCCTGACTAACCATCATTCTGGCGGTGGAATGTCATCGACTTGGTGAGATTAGTGCCCAATGGTGAGCCCTGTTTTTGCACCAAGAGTGTTGGAACTCCCAAGGGATCCTCAACTAAAATTATTATCCAAGGGTTCGTACAAACTTAGAGGTGATAGTGCTATATGAAGAGTAGGTTAGGATCTACTCATGTCACCCTTGGTTATGAAATTAGATTAAGGTGTTCAAAGACCATTCCTCCAACTAACTATAGTGAAAACTTCCTATGAAAGCAAAATTTCACTTGATTCTAACTATGAAAGTGAAAATTCCATTCATTCAAATGTAGATGGAAATTGACATTGCATGAAAGAGAAGGGCTAGTCTACTTGCAGAATTAAAGCTAATCTACTTTGCAAATTTAATCAAATCTGTAACCTACTTCCATGTATCATTGATATATTTTACATTTGCTTGAAAATAAGGAATCTAGCCTTTAACATGCTAATGAGAAAAATACTAATTCTAACTATGTTTTGCAGCGAGGAATGAGGAGGTTGGAGTGGTATAAGAGACTTAATCATAAAATCACAATTTGGGGCCATTTTTCAACTTAAATAGGCTAGGATAGAAGTGGGGAGAAAATATGGTTGGAAATAACATTGCTAGAAGGCTGCTATAGGAGGTCCTGTATTGCTACAGCAGGCCATGTTTTGCTATAGGAGGGGTTTCGAGAGACTTTTAAGGGTAGAAATGGTGTCCTGAGGGCAGGAGAATATGGATGAATTTAGGAGGAAGGGAATGAATTTTGTTGGATCCCCTTATCCAAACCTAGGACCTCTCGAAGGTTTATCTTGCACCAAGGTTGATACCAATGTCCTCTATTTTCCCTAACAGAATGACTATGGAAATAGAGTTTGGGAGCAATGTGAGGTGTAGAGGAAGAAAATGAAAGGGTTCAGATGGAGATGGAAATATGTACCCACCCCTGCAGATAAAAAAAACCCTATGACTAGCCAAATACACACATCAACTAACCAATACCCCAGTGAGATAAACTATCATGGAAAATATGAGTTGAATTTGCTATCCATAACACTACTCTGATCACTAAACTAACTCCTAAGTTGAATATAATAAACATGCAAAAGTATTACAACTAACATCTATATATTTCCAGAATATCATAAACAAATTCTTTTGAACTGAGATTGTAAATATTTCCAACCACTCCTCCCATAGAGAGGTGATAGCGAAGCCTACAATCAAAAGTTTTTATAGCTTAACATCTACTATAACAAGAAAAATACATGAAATGATTTGAAATAAGAACAAGAAATAAATACAAAAGAGGGACTAAAGCCTCCAGGTTAGGCCCAAACCCAAGGGTTTTGACCATCTAAAACTAGATCAAATGCAGATCAATGGAAAACTTCTCATTAATAGAAAATAATAGTCTCATACATCACATGAAAGTTAATAATAACAATGTTAAGCACTAGGCTCAATAGATACTCTTAGCTGAATCAAGAACTCGAATTCTAATGAGCTTTTCAACAGGTTTATTTATACAAAATGGTAGCTGATTGAATCTCCCTTGAAAATAGGAGTGATTTCCTTCAAGATCTTGAGAATTGTGGATCTGGTTCTCCTTGATCTTCACATGGAATTGGAGTCCCTCGTCTGCTAGTGAATTTGAGCCAGGAGTGAGGATGTTGTGATCCTAAGTCAAGTTAGAGAGTTAAGGAGGTGGACAAGCCCCCTAAATTCTCTCTTGGTTGTCTCCATCAAGCCCCTACATAGTAAATGCCTAAAAAATGCCTCTTTTTCCTACAATTTAATCACATTAGGCCTCACAATATGAAAAACACATTTTAATATTCTTACTAAGCATATTATGACTAAAAATGTGAAATAATGTGAGAAAATGATAGTTTAAGGGTTGGAGGATAGCATAATGAACTTCAAAATATACCTATTAATGGGACACATCATCACCCCCTACTGAAGGTGTTGTTCATCCTTCGAGAAACTTATTCATCCATATGAAGTTCATTCATGGCCCTAATGGCCTCTCTTACATCCCAAGGTGCCTCAGATGGTTTGCCTTCCCGTGAATAAAAACCAACATTTGTCTCTATCTTTGTCCATACTTTTTTTTCTTCTGCCAGTTTCTACCTTCTTGTAAGCCCAAAAACAAGGGTGGATTGAGTATGAGTCCTATCCATTTGATCTTCAGTCTTTGCATGATTCTTTTCTAAAATGGGGTTCTTTCCAAGGAATTCCTTAGCCTTTTAGGAGAGTGATATTCTTTGATTTGTAGACTATGGAGTAAGGCATGCCACCTTCTTTGACAAGCTTGTAGACTCTCTGTTCCTAACATCCTAAAAGTGTCCTAAAAATATAGAAAGGATTTCTCTGGGGTTGTTATGTACTTAGGTGTTAAATCATAATCACAGGGGATGAGGTTGTGATTGTTGATGATAGTTGTAGGGCTTACTAATTATGCTCTGATGTATAAGGGCTCTTTATATTCCTTTTCCATCACCTTCTTTACTCCTTCACCCTTTTCTCCTGATGTGTTAACCAATATGATAATGCCATGAGTTTCCTCTCTCCCAATCTTGATTTTTTAGATCTATTAGGATAAAATTATGCATATAAATGAGCTAGTTTTTCCCTCTCCTCCATACTTACCTTTTTGAAAAAATCAATACATTTCCTGTAGTCTTGGAAAGGAAGATACCCATAGTGTTCTAGTTTATTTATTTGGAATTTATTACAATTCTCCTTTGGGAAAAGAGCATAGGATTTGGATGGCTACCTGCATTTTATGGCTTCCATAGAGGGAATTTCCATAGTAGTAGGTTGTGTTTCCTTTTCTTTGTAGTTGTGCTTTTAGTCTTGTGTTCTCTTCCTATAGTTTCTCCCTCATGAATGACTCCATTGGTTTTAGGTCACTTAATTCATTTCCTATTTCATTGATCTTTCTCTCCATTAGGCCCACATATTCTACATTTTTGGATTTGACAATCTGCATCCATTATGTGTCCTTCCTCTTTCCTTTTCTAATTCAAAGAGGAGTGGGATTGTGAGATTCTTGGGTATAATCCTACCTCCCTCAAAAAATTTGTTGTAGGATTCTAGACTGGGTTGTGGCATATGTTCCTGTAGCTCTTAGAGGTCTTCTTCATCCTTTCTTAAGGTGGCTTCTCATTCATGTAACTTCTCTTTATGCTCCTATAGCATCCCCTGTTTCTCCTGTAGCAGCCCCTGTTTCTCCTGTAGCAGCACCTGTTTCCTCCTGTAGGTCCTATTTTTCTATTGTCCATTTGTATTTTGTGTCTTGAGTCTCTTGGAGGTGATTTCCCTAGTGTTGGGCCTTCCTACAAGTATATATGTGGCTTGATTTTGGCCTTAGGAGAGTAACCTCCTCAATATTCCATTCAAGGTCCTACTTATTCCTTTTTGCTTGGTGACTCATCAATAGTGATAGGGATTTTTGAAGGAGGTTGTGGTTTCCCTTCCCTAATCCCTATTATCTTTCTTGTTTCGAGGTATAGGGTACTTTGCCTTGGTTGCCTCCTTTTGGGATTCATAGGTATGCCCAATGTAGCCAATGTTGCATTCACTTATTGGGCTTCATAGGTGTGGAAAATGTAGCCAATGTTGCAACTACTTCTTGCTTACTATGTCCTAGAGAGAGATTGTTTTGATGTCCTTGTTTCTCTATCTCTTGGGGCTTAGAAATCTCCTCAGGGCTCTATTCTTCCTCTACTTGTTTCTCCACTTATTCCTTAATCTCTGCTTCCTCTTCCTCTATTTTTATTGCATATTCTTCCTCTATTTTCCATACCTCTTCTTCCTCTAGTTTTCCTCCCCTACCTCCTGGTGAGCTCTAGTATTGCAGCAATAATGTTGCAACTCTTGGGGCTTCCTTCTTTACTTTTATCAACCTGGTAGTTCATAACAAACTTGGAAGCGACGGTGTTGTATACACAAGTACTAGCTCTTATTGCAGGCTGTCACTTGATCAGCTAGCACAAGTTTGCTAGGAGCTTAAGCCAACTTCTATGAGTTCTTAGAAGAATCTTTTACTCTGATGGAAGAGAGATAATTCTACAGGGGCTATTCTACTTGCAGGAAGAGAAGGGAAATTGAAAGGAAATGCAAACCCTAATTTTGCAAGCAAAGAGATAGAAAATATGGAAATGGGTGCCATTGACTATTGAAAAAGGTAAATTGCATTTATTCAAGCTACTTCTGAAGATAAATGAGAAGAAATCATCTTTTTGTACTTTTTAGTATTTTTATGTGGAATTATTATGCTTATGGTTTGACTGGTTGTGACTGTGCAGAGGTTTGGTGGCCAAGGAAGATGGAGTTGACTTTTTTTGAAGGTGAGGAAGGTGTGGAGAGGTCCTAAGAAGTCCCTAGTACCCTTCTGGAGACTTCCATTGTGATTAGACTTCGAAAAATCACTCGCATGAACTTCTACAGGAGGTTGCAGGGGAGCTACAAGAGATTCTACAAGAGGATCTACAGGAGGAGGCCGAAAGTGGTTTTTTGGAGGTTTGAAGGTGGAAAAGTGATGGGAAAATGGAAATGAAGGTTGGATGAAGGTGTTGAGGGGTCTAGGACTCTGTTAATGAAGATCAGGAATGAAGTAGATGGTTGGATTTGTTCAAAGAGGCGAGAAAGAATCTTTATGGAAAAATGCATGAATTAGGGAAACTTGGTGAAATATGGTGAAAGAGTGGGGAAATATATGAAAGATGAACTGGTACAAGTTGTAATATAGAGGAATGACAAGCTGGAATGTTCTACAAGTGAGTTTCACACTTACTTCTCAACTGACCTAAGAAAGAACCGAAAGAAGTAGAGTTTGTCTATCTTGTCCTAAAATCTGACCTAAAAACAGAGTACTGTTGAACAAAACTTTATGAATAGAAAGTTATGTGAGAAATCCATGGTAAATGAACATGAAATGGTCTAAGAATGTGAATCCAAGCAAATATCAACTTCTCCAACTCAAAAAAACACAATAGCGATTGCATGAAAGGCAAAAACTGTGTTTTTAGTGGCAACAATAGTGCCTTGACTTGAAATCATGGTCCCAAGGAGGGAGAAAGGAGATCAAGAACTGCTGGTAGCCTCTTTGGATCTTTCTCTATTACTACAACAAACTACTTAAGCAATTTGAAGCAAGAACAACTAATTTAACCATCAAAAGCAACCTGTTTTACCAAAGCAAGATTTAAACTAAACAATAGAAATCAGCTTATGAATGCAAGGAAAAAACATATAAATAAACAAAGGAGGTGTTGGGCACTTGGGTTGGGCCCTAACCCAAGAGTTTCAGCCCTCTAGAAAAGATCAGTGCTGGTTCAAAGCTGGATTCATCTTCATTGATCAAAAAATAATAGTTACATCACAAAACTGTCTGCAAGTAGAGCTCGAAAATGAGCTGAGTACAAGACTGCACAAAAGTGCGAAAATAGACTGTCAAATGGCTAACCTATTGAGGCTTGAAGCCTCGTTATTTATACAAGTGGAAACTCCCAACAGTCCTCTTATACTTAAGGAACTCGACTACCTGAACTGAAGATAATAACATCTCTACTAGACTTGCTCGGTTGCCCCTTTTGATCATCATTGTGGGCCTTTGTACTCCGAGGTGCTGGTGGAGAACTCAAGGAAGGGGTCATTAATATAGAAGAAACCCCTCCTATAAGTCCTCAGCCCCGTTTCCTCAAGTTTGGCTAGAAATATGCTCATAAATGCCTGGTCCTTGTCCAAAACTATCCAAAAAATCTGTAATAAACACTCATTAGACTATGTGGCAAACTGACTATCCCCATTCACTCTTTTGACATGAATATATTCAAAAACATACACAAAACTATTGAGAATGGTGGATTAAATGAAAATAATAGGCAAAATGAGGCCATATAGTTACCCATTTCTGGGGCTCATCATCACCACCCCGTTGAATGGGTTGCTCATCCTTTGAGCAACTAATTCAGTTCTTCATCTTTAATAGCTTTAACAACTTCCCTGACATCCCAAGCCTCTGAGGTGATGTCCTCTTCTCTGTCATGAAAACCTGCTTTTCTGTCCACTTCCTCCCATTGTTTCTATTCTTCATCCTCCTTGACCCCTTCCAACAGTCCTAACAGTAGTGGAGGACTGAACTTAAGACCAATCCAGTTGGCCTTCAAGTTTTGCATTGATTGTTTGTATAGGGGCACTCTCATCATAGCTTCCCTCATTCTGGTTGGGGAGTGATACTCCCTAATCTTTAGGCTATATGACAATGTATTCCACCTTCTCATGCAAGCATGAAGGTAGTCATCACCAAATAATCTCTCCATATATTCAAAATGAGCGATAGCTTGTGCTTGCCTGTCAACATAATCAGGGAGAACTTGGGGGTTGGCTGCAAGGTGTTCATGGGCATAAATAAGAGCCAATGGTTCTACTCTTATCATCAGGGTCTCACTTAGTTCTTTTGCCATTATATTTTGAATTTCATCTTCTCTCTTTTCCTCGTGGCTCATCCAGGAAACCATAGCCATGAGCTGTAGGTCTCCTAGTGCAGCATTTGGATCCCATAAGTTCATGTCTGGTAGTGCCATATTATGGAGGTAAAATTATGATAATTTGGCTTTATCCTCAGCTGAACTATTGTCACATAAATGCATAAACTGACCATAATCCTGAAATGGGATGGTGCCCCTTTGGGCCAATGTTTTGATCTAGAATTGGAGCCATTGGTCTTTGAGATATAGTGCATAGGATCTAGCTGGTTTTCTGCACTGCAAGGCCTCCATTGCCCAGCTGGCCATGTAGGCCATCTGGGCTTCCTTTTCCTGCAACTGTTGTTTCAAAATCAGCACTTCAGCTGCTGTCTGAGATTCTTTTTCTTCCTGTTGTTTCATCAGCATTTCAACATTGGTCTGTGGCTCTTCCTCTTGCTGTTGTTTCTGTGCTGCTTCACTGTCTGCTAGGGGTCCTTCTTGTTGTTGCTGCCCTTCCAAGATTGGCAACTTGTCTTCCCCTTTAGATTCCCGTTCCTATAACTGCTTTTTCAGCAGTTCATTTTCTTCCTGTAGTTGGGCTCTTCTAATGCTCTCTATGTGTCTTACCATGCCCAACTCCCTTCTCAACTCTCTCAACTGGTCTTCCATGTGCCCTATATCTTCAACTCCTTTAGATTTAGCAATCTGCATCCAGGTGTGGGTTCTAACCCTTTCTTGTTCTAATTCAAAGAAAAGAGGTACAACAAATTTTTGTGGGATGATCTTCCCACCTTCTAGGAGATTGTAATAGGAGCCTAAATTAGGCTGAGGGCTTGGTTCAGGTATCTCTTTGGCCTTGCCTTCCTCTTGTGATTGTTCTGCTGCCTTCTCTTCTAATTTTTCAGTTTCTTTCAGCTTGGCCAGTGTCTCCTGTAGAGAGGTTTGAGCTTCCTGTAGGACTACTTTGGAGTCCATCAATTTGATTCTTTCCTTCCAGGTGGAAGTTTTGGGACTCCCTCTCTCATAGGTGATAGAGATTTTGGAGGGGGATTCCTCCTTTTTCTCAGTAGGTGCATCCTCAATTATTATAGGTTCTTTTGATGGTGGCTGGGGCTTGCCCACCTTAATCTTGGTGCTCCTCCTGGCCTTGAAATACATGGATGTTTGTATTTTTCTTTTTCCCTTTTGTTTTGCTGGAGTGCTCAATGCAGCAAGCATAGTTGCTGCTTCCTTTGCCAATGTCTCAGGGGATGTTTCTTTCTGCTATTCTTTTCCTTCATCTTCTATAGTATTTCCTATGTCTGTTGTTTTTGCTTGTGTCTCTGCTATCTCTGGTGATGTCTTCTCCTTTTCTTGTTGGGTCCCTACCTCTCCCGTGGCAGTATTTTTCAGGGATTTCTTGGGCTTTTTCTTCTCAACTTCTGTTCTTTTCCTCTTCTCTGTTTTTGAGGCTGTCTTCTTTTCTTCCTTAGGTACAATAGTGGATTTTTCAAGTTTCTCCTCTTCTTTCTGCTTCTCCTCTGTTTCTTGTTCCTCCTCTATTTGAATATTTTGTGTCTCCTCATGAATTTCCTTCTCAATTTCCTCTTTCTCTTCCTCCTCCTCATTGCCAGATGGGCTAATGTTCTTAGCCAAAGTTTGGATGTCATCTCCTTTAGACATATTCCTGAAAATTTCCCAAGCTATGGGGATGGTGTGTGTGTAGGGCATCTTCCACCAATAATTTAATGAGGCCATGGTGGGCTAGCTGGTCTGGGACCCCTCCATTCAACTTGGTGCCACATTCTATCAAGGACTAGAGGAGGAAATATGGGAGACTGAGTTTCCTAACTGCAGGTAGGTCCATCCCATATCTCAATTCATGTAGTAACCGGAAGTGATAACCATAAATTATGCTGAACCTTCCTTCACAAGTGATATATTTCATTATCTGGTAGCTGAGTTCACTCCATGGAGGATGTAAGATTGTTCTTCTAACCCCATTTTTATCCTCTACAGGATGTTCCTCAGGCTGAAAAAATGTCGTCTTAGCAACCTGTCCCAATGTTTTTTCCTCCTTGCTATAAGGGAGACCAAGTGGAAGACATGTGATTCTGCTGATAAAATCAGGTGTAAGCTCAAGGATTAGATCCCTGAGACTGAATGTATCATGTGTTTTCGAATGGGGTCTTAAGGACATAAAAAATTCTTCAGTCACCTCATCATCATATCCATGAATTCTTTCAAAGAAAGACATCCAGTTTGCCCTGGTGAAGAGGGCCACCACCTCAGGGTGCTCATGCAATTTGTTGGAGTTCAAAGGCTCCTTCCTCATAAAACCTCCTAGCATGGTGTTTAGTGGTTTCTAAAAGTGCTCAGTTGAGGGAAAAAACAAGAATTTCCAAAATCAAAAACAGAGGAACAACTGAGTTTTTTTTTTTTTCCTCTATTTTTTCTGAAACTGTAGGAGGAATTGCCCGTGTGTTTCTTCTTCACAACACTAATTTGCAATTTTACCTTTCTTCAAGTTGTTCTCAATGTGAATTTTCTTCTTGATTTTTGGAAAAAAATAAATACTTTGACAGAACGGGGACTATATAAAACAATGGTTTTTCATAGAGTAAATAGAATTGCAATTTCGTTTCCTTCCCAGGTTTTATTTCTATGATTGCATCCCCCATTTTTTACAACAGAATGTGAGGAAGAAAAAGGCATATTTTGAATGCAGAGAAGGAAACAAAGAGACTGTGTAGAACTCAGAAAAGACATAATAGACTTTTGAATTTCTCTTTCCTTGCCTTTCTTCAACCAGTACTCTATTTTTAATTCACCACCTTATCTAGGCATATCGTATGCAGAGCAGGTTTTCAAGCCTACCTCATTCCTAGCTCGAATTTGACAAGAATTCCAACTTTTTCTACTGCAAAGCTACTCTTTGTCCTTCCTGTATAAATCCTCTTGTAGAAGGTGTTAATGCTCTTGTAGAATGAAGTAGTGCTCCTGTAGAACCTGATAGGCATGAGGATTTTGAAAAACTGGAAGAAAATGACTGGTTCATTGTTTTGAAGGTGGTAGATGAGTACTGCAGTTGAGAACTTCGTAAATGAAAATGAAACAAAGGGTGGTGGATGCTTAGATCGCACTGTACTTAACTGCTGGCGTAATTCGCGCTGAGGAGGTGAGGTGGCCGGATGGGTACGTTATCCCCATCCGAACCATTGGTCCTACGACAGTGTAATTATGGTTCTTCATGTCATATGACCGACATTGCCTCCCTTACTCCCATTATATGCTGCCACCACTACCGGTTTCAAATATTTCCCTCTCGAGTTGACATGCCACACGTGTTGACTGCGTATCTGATCGGCAGTTTGAATTGGACATGGCTCAATTGAATTCCACGTGGGTGTGTAAACTAAACGAGGGTGGCTAGTTAGCTGGCCATCGATTCCACTTAATCGTGACCATTCTCATAGTTCATGCAGCTTTGAAATAATATTCATGCAATCGAGGAATAGGTTCAACCACTTACCTGCTTAGTCACTGTTGTGCTATGCATGTTTCCGACTTTGGCACTTTATTTCCTCATTTCTATTGCTATTGGTACTCTGCATGCTCAGCCTTTGGCTTATGCTGATGATTTCTTGATCAAGATCTGCTCCTTACATGCTTCATACATCCTGCTGCACTGACCCTATCTCTGGAGTTTATTTTTCAAAGGGATCAGCTGCTACAGGAATCCTACAGGATTTCCTATAGTTGCTTCTCCTTCTAAAATTCAGGTTGATGCTTGAGAAGGTTTAAAAAGACAGCTGACAAAGTTTCTGAATGAAAGAAATAGTAGCTAGGAGGTATCAGGTAAGAATAAGTAAGAAGAACGCTACTACTTTATTTGTCATCATTTTTTATGTTTACAGAATGAAAGAAGCAGAATTTCTGTATTTTGTCTGTGCAGGGAAAGAAATGCAAGTGGAAGTGTGAGTGCACAGGGGTGGAATGGAGAGTTAGGCAGATGGATGGTGGCAGGGAGGTCCACAGGCCTTTTAGACAAACTTCCAGCCCTTGGGTTCTTTTCTAAACTTGATTTTTGCCTTTCTGTAGTTTCCACAGGATCCTCTTGTAGAATACACAGAGTTTCCTGTAGGACGCGAAATTTTCAAAACAAATGAGACCGAGGCCTGGAAAAGGATAACGGTGATGGAGGGATGGACTATGAAGGGTGTATGTAGCCTCGCCATGTCTTTTTCTCTTGTGTGACCCTCCTACAACTTGCAATTTATTCAAAATATGTTAGGCATTTTTTTATTTTTTTTTTGAGACAGTTGGGGCGTGTCCAAGAGGTTTTCACCCTTATTACCTACCCTGGGTGCCTCCAAGAGGTTTTCACCTAGGGATCTTTTATTCCTTTTTCTGTTTTTTCTGTGGTGTTTTTCTTTTCTTTTTTTCTTTTTTGCTCAGGGTGTGGGTGGAGTGGAGACAGGGACTTGCTCCACTATCAACACTGATTTTCCCAGATTCTCAATTAACTCTTGCTTGGAAAGGGGCTTCCTGTAGGTCTTCAATCTATGCCCATTGATGAGCATGGGGATGGCTTCTTCATCTATTGTCCGAATAAGGAATGAGCCATTGTCATTTCATTTTTCTACTGTATATGGTCCCAGCCATCTTGTCCTCAGTTTGCCCTTGAAATATTTATATCTTGAGTCATACAGCAATGCCCAATCTCCTTGCTGGAATTGTTTTTCTTTGAGTTGTCTATCATGCCATATTTTTCTTTGAAGTTGGACTATCTCTAAGTGGAGTAGGGCCTGCATTCTCTGTTCATCCAATCCATTTAGTTGAAGCAATCTTTCCTTTTGTGCATGGTTGAGATCTAGGTCCAACTGAGTTGCCATCCTTAATGTGTAATATTCAAATTTATTGATAGCAGAGCCTTCTTCCCGTAGACCAGCTCATAGGGTGTAAACCCTGTGGTAGTTTTCCAGGTGGTGTTATAGGCCCAGGTGGCCTCAACTAATCGATCTACCCAATATCTTCTGCTGCTGCTCACTACCTTAGTCAAAATCCCTTCCAAAGCTCTATTGGTGACTTCCACTTGTCCATTTTCTTGTGGATGATAAGGGGTGGAAGTTCCATGCTTAATCTTGTGGTGTGTGAGCAGGTCTTCAACCAAATTGGAGGTAAACTGACTCCCTGGATTTGTGACTAACTCTCTTGGGTAGCCAAACTTGTAGAAGATATTTTCTCTAAAAAACTCAGCTACTTTTTCTTCTGTTGCTACTGTGATCGCCTTTGTTTCTGCTCATGTTGTCAGATAATCAGTACACACAATGATGTAAGATTTTTGTTTTGAAGGAGGGTTGATAGGACCCAAAAACTCCATGCCCCACTTCTAAAATGGCTTAAAAGTAACTTGAAGTTGCAGGGGCATCTCATCCCTTAGAGTCGGTTTCCCCATCCTTTGACATCAGTCACATTGGCTGATGTATCTCTTGACATCTTGATGAAGAGTGGGCCAATAGTAACCTGCCTGCAAAATTTTGAAGGCAGTCCTCTTTGCTACAAAGTGGCCCTCATAAGGTCCATCATGACAGGTTAGAAGGATGTCAAAGACATCCTCCTCCCTGACACATTGCCTCAAAATCTGATCTGGGCCAAGTTTAAAAAGATTGCCCCTAATCCAAGTGGATGGGGCACTTTTTCTCACGATCTTGCTCTTCTCTTTTGAGGATAGGTGTGGTGGAAACTGTTCTGAAACCAAGTAATTTGCTATATCAGCAAACCATGGAGAGAGTACTAAAATAGAAAATAAGTGTTCATCTGGCATTTGATCATCCACCATTCCTTCTTCACCTGCAAGTAGATCTAGTCTAGACAGAAAATCAGAAACAACATTTTCCTTACCTAGCTTATCAACAATAGTCAAATCAAATTATTGCAATAAAAGTAACCATCTAATGATACGAGCATTTACATTTGGTTTATTCATAAAATACTTAATTGCAGCATGACCAGTGTGTACGAATGTTTGATAGTCAGTGATGTAGTGTCTAAACTTGTTTATGGAATGGACTATAGCTAGGAGCTCCTTTTCGATTACAGTGTAGTTTAATTCTGCCTTGGACAGGTTTTTACTAACAAAATATATGGCATAAGGTAGCTTCTCTTCAACTTGCCCTAAGGCTGCTCCTATCGCTTTGTTCGAGGCATTTGTGTGAATATGGAAAGGTAGGGCCCAGTTTGGACCTTTCAAGATTGGGGTAGTTACTAGCTTACCTTTCAAGGCATCCAGAGCCTCTTGACAGTTGTTAGTCCATATAAACTCAACATATTTTCCCAAAAGACCAAACAATGGAGAGGCTAGCTTACTAAAATCCTCAATGAATCTTCTATAATACCTTGCTAAGCCTAGAAAACTCTGAACATGTCATACCTTTTGAGGAGGTGGGACCCTTTGGATGATAGAAGTCTTGTTGGGATCCACATGTAATCCTTGCTGAGAAATTGTATGACCTAGCACGGTCCCTTCAATCATCAGGAATTCGAATTTTTCAGGAGTGAGGGACAAGTTCATTTCAATACATTTGGCTAAAACTTTTCCTAAGTTAGTCAAAGCTTATTGGAAGTTAGAACCATAAGGGGTAAAGTCATCCATATAGATCTCCACTAAATCATGAACCAATTTAGCAAATATGCTCAGTACTGCTCTGTGGAAAGTGGCGGGAGCATTGCACAACCCAAAAGGAAGGACCCGGTATGCAAAAGTACCCCATGGACAAGTGAAAGTGGTCTTATCTTGGTCTTTCGGGTTGATTTGGATCTGGTTGTACCCACTAAACCCATCTAGGAAGGAGAAGAGCTTCTTCCCTGCTAGGCCATCTAACACTTGGTCTATGAAAGGCAAAGGAAAATGGTCCTTCTTGGTGGCCTTGTTCAGTTCCCTATAATCCACATAGATTCTCCACTTCCCGTTTTTCTTTGGCACTAGCACCAAAGGAGAAACCCATTCGCTGTCAGAGATGGGGTAGATGAGTTCTGCATCTAGCAACTTTTGCAGTTCTTCTTTGACAATGTCCTTAAGGGCTAGATTCATCCTCCTTTGAGGCTGCCTGACTGGTTTACAATATTCTTTAATGTAAATGTGATGAGTATAGACTGAAGGGTGGACTCCCTTCATCTCCTTATAACTACAAGCAAAATCATCCAAGTGATTCTTCAATAAGCTACACAGCTCTTTATCCTGAGAGGTGGATAAGGATGAGTTGATCTTCAAAGTTTTCTCTAGGCCAAATTCCACATTCTTAACTTGGAGGGAGGTCAGATCAGCCACACAGAGATCAAATAAAGGATTAGCTTGGGCTTCTTCCACCAGCTCTTCTAAGGGCAACACACTAGGGGGTGGATTCTGAATCAAGTTCTCAATAAGATCATCCTCAGTTTGTGGACCCCACATGGTAGCTTCTACTGTACACAATGGTGTGAAATAGACTTCATCCTCATCTTCCTCCTCCAACCAGAGAGGCAAATCATGTTCTAGCAGAGGTTGGGCAGGAGGATAGAGTACTAGCTATTTGGACATATGCCCATTCTTGATTGTCATGTTCCCAACTCGACAACTGATGTAGGCATCTGCAGTAGCCAACCAAGGTCTTCCCAGGATGAGAGGGTACCCTGTGAGCTTTTCCTTTGGTTGGAGAACTAGGAAATCAACGGGGTACTCCCAGGAATCAATAGAGACCATGACATCTTCCACAATCCCCTCAAGGGTCACAGTGGAGTGGTTTGCTAACTGTAGTACTGCTGAGGTCTTTCTTAGGGAACCTTTAAGGTTGAGTTTGAGCATAGTGTCCCTAGTCATCACATTAATGGTAGCCCCTAGATCAATCAAGGTATGGGGGATTATGGTGCCATTGATGTGGCCATCAACTACAGGACTCCCAGGGTCTAGATATTTCAGCCAAATTACCTACCCCAACATCAGGTCGGACAGTTGTCCTATGACATTGATAGTTGGGGCATCTCTCTTTCGCCTGCCCGGGTGTTTGAAGCACTTCTCCTTGATCATTTTGTTGTATATAGGCACATCCTTTATGGCTTGGAGGAGTGGTATTTTTACACATAACTGTTTCATTTCTCCGAGAAGTTTAGTTTCTTCTGGGTCGGTTGTGTGGTTCTAGTTAGTCTCTTAGGAAAGGGTGGAATGACTTTGGGTTCAATTTCCTGTTTTTCTTCCTCATCCTCCTTAGGAGGAGGAGGTTTCCTATATGGGAGAACCTTCCCAGATTGTAGGTTAATCTCCCGAATCTCCATAGCATAGGTTGGGCATGATGTTTCCCCACTATATACCTGTTGGGTCTGTTGATTGTTGGGATTCGGGTTGGTTGAGCAGGTATTTGGAGTTGTCTGGGAGGAGTAGGAGGTAATGGTTGTGGTTGAGTAGGTAGTGGAGGCAAAAGAGTGGGAGGAGAGTTATACTAGGGCCTCCACCCTTAATGAGGTGCATCCCACTGAGGCTGTGGCTGAGCATAAGAGTGAAATGTGTGAGCAACTGGCGAAGCCTAGTATTGAGGAGGATATGAACAAGGAGGGGGTGTGGACCAGGAAGGATGCGTAGGGGGACCCCAAGAAGGCATGGAAGTGGCTTGATTGGGGTGGTAATAGCTCTAGGAGGTCCCTTGCATTCCCTGCTGGTAACATCTGGGTCCATGTGGCCTCCTTTGGTTCATGAAATAGAGTGGTTCAGTGGCTCCTTCAGCCCCCTGATATGTAGCTTTGATTCCAGGGAAGGAAGGGCACTGATTCATAGGATGGTCTTGTTCATAGACTACACACACTTCTATAGAGTGCAGTGGACATTCATTCCTAGGATGCTTTCTTGTGCACCCGGGACAAAAGATGGCCAAAGCTCTCTCAGTTTCCTCTTGTTTCCTTTTGATATGAAAGGTATCCATTTGCATGGTAAGAGTCTGCCTTACCTCGCTCTTGAAATCTTCTAGATGATTCTCGAGTTCATTTCTAAGGGATGAACTGAATGAGGATATACTGGCTAAAGGTTGACTTCCCCTACCTCTCTTTCTAGCTGAACTGGATTGGTTTTAAACACAGTCTTTATGTCATCATAAGGTATTTGGTAGATGTCTCCCCTAGCCAGCAAATGGAGGGTATCTAGAACGTCTTTAGGGACTCCTCTGAGTAGAACCAACTTCAGGGATTTAGGGTCAAGTGTGCACCTGTCCCTTTTATAACTGAGTTGAAACCTCTCTTCATAGTCTTCTAAAGATTCATCACTACCCATGGTCATTCAGAAGATTTCTTCCTTGGTTTCCATTGACCTACAATAGTCCCGGTATTTGTTGTTAAAGGCTTGCTGCATCTGAGCCCAAGTTGTGATATTGTTTCCAGGTAACCCTATGAACCAGCACAAGGCTGCATCCTTGAGGGTAGAAGGAAACAGTTTCAACTTCAGCTCGTCTTCTGAATAGTCATAGGTTCGACAAAGAATAACAAATTCAAACAAGAAAGTATCAGGATCTTCGGTAGTCAGTCCATGGAAGTGAGGTAAGGCTGAAGGACTTATTTTTTTCATTTTTGTGTCCTCATTGGTCTCCCGGATAGGAAAGGCACCTTCTATTCTTTCCCAATTCCCTCTAAACTTTCTGTTTTCAGCCATGGTCTTAGGAGGAATGGTTTCTTTCTCTTCTTCTGTTATAGGATCTTTGTATATCTCTGGAGGTTCACTTATAGGATCTTCTGGATCATTGCCACCAAAGAAAAGAGAAGGGTGACGTAGTGATGTGTTGGGGGTGTTGGGTAGGAATTTTCCTGAATTGTCTCTGTTCTTACGAGGCATGAAAGGAAATCTCTTTTTTTTGAGGTGATTTTTGTGTTTCTTTTTCTACTTGTACCTGCAAAAACTGAAATGGATTGAACAAAAAATTGCAACTAACTAAAATAAACCTTGCTGAAATGAAAATTGCAGAATTGAAATGAAAGCAAGAAATGACTAATCTATGTTTTCTGAAATGGAAATTGCAGAATTGAAATGAAAGAAGGAAATGTCTAATCTACGCTTGCTGAAATGAAATTGCAGAATTGAAATGAAAGCAGGAAATGTCTAATCTACGCTTGCTGAAATGAAATTGCAGAATTGAAATGAAAGTAGGAAATGTCTAATCTACGCTTGCTGAAATGAAATTGCAGAATTGAAATGAAAGCATGAGATGTCTAATCTACTTTTGTAGAATTGAAATTGCATAATGGAAATGAAACAAATACTCTACTTTTGCTGAAATAAACTACTTAGCAGAATGTTGCAGTAGAAAATAGAAGAAAAGCAGTAATCACAAAATACTTTGACACTTCCCCGACAATGGTGCAAAAAAGAGTGGTGAGCCCCAGTATTACAAAAATAATGCTGCAACTCCTGGGGCTTCCTTCTTTACTTTTATCAACCCGGTAGTTCGTAACAAACTTGGAAGCGATGGTGCTATATGCACAAGTACTAGCTCTTACTACAAGCTGTCACTTGATTAGCTGGCACAAGTTCGCTAGGAGCTTAAGCCAACTTCTATGAGTTCTCAGAAGAAGCTTTTACTGTGATGGAAGAGAGCTAATTCTACAGGGGCTATTCTACTTGCAGAAAGAGAAGGAAAACTGAAAGGAAATGCAAACCCTAGCAAACCCTAATTTTGCAAGCAAAGAGATAGAAACTACTAAAATGGGTTCCATTGAATATTGAAAAGGTAAATTGCATTTATTCAAGCTACTTCTGAAGAGAAATGAGAAGAAATCATCTTTTTGTACTTTTGAGTATTTTTATGTGGAATTATTATGCTTATGGTTTGACTGATTGTGACTGTGCAGAGGTTTGGTGGCCAAGGAAGATGGAGTTGACTTTTGCTGAAGGTGAGGAAGGTGTGGAGAGGTCCTAAGAAGTCCCTAGTACTCTTTTAGATACTTCCATTATGATCAGACATCGAAAAATTGCTCGAATGAACTTATAGAGGAGGCTGCAGGGGAGCTACAGGACATTCTACAGGAGGAGGCCAAAAGTGGTTTTTTGGAGGTTTGAAGGTGGAAAAGTGATGGGAAAAGGGAAATGAAGGTTGGATGAAGGTTTTGAGGGGTCTAGGACTCTGTCAATGAAGATCAAGAGTGAAGGAGATGGTTGGATTTGTTTAAAGAGGCGAAAAAGCAACTTTGTGGAAAAATGCAGGAATTAGGGCAGATTAGCGAAATATGGCGAAAGAGTGGGGAAATATATGAAATATGAATTGGTACAGGTTTTTCTATGGAGGAATGACAAGCTGAAATGTTCTACAAGTGAGCTGCACACTTACTTCTCAACTGCCCTAAGCAAGAAATGAAAGAAACAAATTTTGTCTATCTTGTCTTTAAATCTAACGTAAAAACAGAGTACTGCTGAACATAACTTTATGAACATACTTTTATGCAAGAAAGCCATGGTAAATGAACATGAAATGGTATAAACATGTGAATCCAAGCAAATATCAACTTCTCCAACTCAAAACAACACAGTAGCAATTGCATGAAAGGCAAAAACTGTGTTTTTGGTGGCAACAGTAGTGCCTTGACTTGAAATCATGGTTCCAAGGAGGGAGAAAGGAGATCAAGACCTTTTGGTAGCCTTTTTGGATCTTTCTCTGTTACTACAACAAACTACTTAAGCAATTTTAAGCAAGAACAACTAATTTAACCATCAAAAGCAGCCTATTTTACCAAAGCAAGATTTAACCTAAACAATAGAAATCAACCTATGAATGCAAGGAAAAAACATATAAATACACAAAGGAGGCACTTGGGTTGGGTCCTAACCCAAGATATACAGCCCTCTAGAAAAGATTAGTGCTGGTTCAAAGTTGGATTCATCTTCATTTATAAAAAAAAATAGTTACATCACAAAATTGTTTGCAAGTAGAGCTCGAAAATTAGTTGAGTACAAGATTGCACAAAAGTGCGAAAATATATTATCAAACAGATAGCCTATTGAGGCTTGAAGCCTTCTTATTTATACAAGTTGGGACTCCCAACAGTCCTCCTAAACTTAAGGAACTCCGCTACCTAAACTGAAGATAACAACAACTCTACTAGACTTGCTCGACTACCCCTTTTGATCATCATTGTGGGCCTTTGTACTCCTAGCTGCTGGTGGAGAACTTGAGGAAGGGGTCATTAATGTAGGAGGCACCCCTTCTATAAGTGCTCAACCCTGTTTCGTTGAGTTTGGCTACCAATCTACTCATGAATGTCTGGTCCTTGTCCAAAACTGTCCAAAAATCTGCAATAAACACTCATTAGACTATGTGGCAGAGTGACTATCCCCATTCACTATTTTGACATGAATATATTCAAAAACATGCACAAAAATATTGAAAGTGGTGGATTAAATGAAAATAATAGGCAAAATGAGCCCATATAGTTACCCATTTATGGGGCTCATCACCTCCAGTGCTAGAGGTTGGTGTTTATCCAGGTGTGATGGCTTGGGTTTCAATAAATACCTCCTTGTCCATGTCTATAAAATTATTCCATAGGACAGGGTTCCTTAAATGACTTAAATCATCTATCACAATTAAATTAATGAGGCCATGGTGGGAAATGTGTTGATGCTTCCCTTCCCTTACCTTTTGGATCATTTCAATGATTGATTACATGAGGAAATGGGGAACACTTAGTCTCTATGTGATTGGTAAATCTTCTTTAAATATTAACTAATAGAATTACCTAAAATTATAGGTGTCATGCGGAAAGAGTCAATTTTGCGGACAAAACCGACCTCCCTAGAAGCTAAGGCTTTCTAGTGACAAACAAGACAATTAAGAACTATCTTTCCCTAAATATGCATTTAGAATACAAGCAATCAGGTGTTTATAACATACCTTTAGTCCAACGCTTTGTAGCAGTCCAGTCTCTCCGATCCAGATGAGCTCCTCCTTCTCTTCGAAACCTGCATTCACTAACAAGCAAACGATTACATAACACCTGAATAACTCATAAAATAAAACATATTCATCATAAAGACCAAGGAGTATATGAAACAAATTATGTATAACAACTTGTTGAGAAAAATGAGCTTAATTGTATTAAGTGGGAACAAAAGAAACCATTACAATCAGTGCCTTGGTGTTGTGCAGGTCCCTCCCAGGGTCCAGCAAGAGCTCTCCTTTACCTTGATCAGCTCACCCACTTCCAAATGAAGCTAAGAAAGGATGGGAATCTCTCCTCTCAAGCTCTATAAGGGAGTCCTAATTTCAGCAGCATCTACCCTAAGGAATGTTCAGCTTTCAACCTCCTCTCCCTCTGGCCCAATGCTTGTATTTATAATGCTTTAGAGGAAGTTAATCAGGTCCACCATCAATGGGATAAGCCCCTCTTTGAATGGGATAGCTCCCCTCTTTATGGGATAAGTTCCTCTTTCTTTGGGATACATGAACCATCTGGAGGCGCTCAATACACGTCAAACAAACTTCTAGAATGCTCTAGAATCGACCACAAGTAACTTTTTTGAAGTAAAACTCACGCCTTTTGACCTTTACAGGGGTACGCACCCACCCTTTTACAGATAGAGTGTACAAGTATGCATGTATTGTGAACTTGAGGTGCGTACACGCAGGTAAGGCTAAGAGAAACTGCGTAACCAGAGTTAATTGACTTTTTAAGGACTTTCTCTCTTTCTTGGAGTTTGACATGAAGAGAAGAGGTATAAGACTTGCCAAGGAGGATAGTATGACAGTTGATGGAGCCATACTAACTGCAAATAGTCATGGTGACAAATTTTAGTGTAACGGATTGCCCCCTAAAGTGTGAATCCTGTAGTAGATTAGGGTTTCATATTATCTAGGAAGGGTGAAGTACTTTATCATTTCAAGGATTATCTTGTGGAGAGCCCAATCGGAACCTGCAAATATTCAACACAAAATACATATATAATATCATATCATCGTTGAGGTAGGCATTCCCATACTCAGATTGAAAAGTTTAACTAACAAATTAACTACTGCTCTGATATAGGAATGATTTCGTAGTACATCATAATCATAGACTCTTGTAGACATAGTATGGACGCAGCCATCTGTTTATGATTAGTCTACTGTACAATGAATACAAAACTCCTCGCAGCCTGGATGGTGGAAACTAGATCCAGGGTCTTCATTTCTACTTCGCGAAAAGGTACGATTCTATCCATGCGAATAAATGAGTTGATGTCGAACATGGTAGAAACCACTTGATTACCAGTCGATGATGTAAACTGTTAACAAGTGTGAGAGAGACCACCAGTGATGTCAATGGTTCTCAAAGTACCCAGTACAATCCATGAGATGTGAATGAATGAGTTGATGTCGAACATTTCACGGAATCCTTCGATCGAAAGTCAATGATGTAAGCCATTGTCAAAGGCGAGAAACCTGCCATTGATGCATGCAGATTTCAAGGTACTGACGATTTCTAGGTCATCTTTCTAGATAATGTGCTGATGTCGATAGAAAGTGACCTGTTGTAGGCAAGCCCACAACACGAAATCATAAATCAAGTTGAAGAAATGTAGCTGTAAGGACTGACTCAGGGATGGTCGAGATGGATGACAGGTATTTTGCAGATGAATGGTTTATTTGCAGTGACCTCTTGAACACATAACGACACAACAGATGGCTTGGTGACGAGTGACCCAAAGTTAGTACCTGGAACCGGCTAAAGATTTTCAATGTGGTTTGATTAACTGTTAGGCAAAGGATTTCCCAACCCAGGTGAATGAAAAGTGTCGTGTTCAAGAGTGGTGATAAGGTTTCTTCTGATACAAAGGATGACAAATAGGCTCATTTTTCTCTCTTTTCCCCCACCATTTTTGGCAAGTACCTCTTTATTTTTTACAAGCTTGAGGAGGATAACATATGCTTGATTATAAGCTCATCCTTCGGATGAGTCCAACTTAGTTTTAGATTCGAACCCTAAGAAGGAGTGGTCCGTTCCTGTTTGTAATCGAACAGGTCCTTTACTGTGAAATTTTAACGAGTCCAGTATAGGAGAAACTCAGCGTTTTTCAATTTTAGAGAGTCTGAAAAAACTTAAGAAGACTCCAGGGTTGAACGTTTTCGTAAATTTGTGTCTCCCAAGCCCGAAAAAGTATAAAATAATACTTGAGAGAACCGCTTGATCTTTTACGACCAAGGAGTACTTTCATAGTTAGTGTCTTTGACCTGAAAAGTAAAAAGTGATCAAGGACACGTCGTTTTATTTCCAGTATTGAATTTGAAACGACAAAAATCCGACAATATTTACCTGTTTTTACGGTCAGAAAAGGGCTATAAGGGGACCGTCTTTTAATTCCGTTTTAACGAGTGTAAAAGAAATGCTCGGCAATCTTTTCATGTTTTAGGAGTCAGAAAAGGGCTTAAAATATGACTCTGATGTTTTTGTTTGTGAAAAATGACAATTTTCCCTGAAAACCCTTTTATCCTGCACAAAAACCAACACATTACTCATACCTGTTTAAAGATAGATAAAAATACTTTGAAAAGTACCTTTTCATGGTGAAAAATAAACAAATTTACCATTTATTTACCCAAAAAACCTATAAAAAGGGCTTTTACCATTTCATTTTTACCATTTTACTGTTGAGGAGAGAAAAAGGGCTTTTGGCAAGAAACTTCCCGTGGACATTGCGGAGAATCCGACCGTCGAAATCGAACGCCGTCTCATCAGGTATTCTACAACATCCTCCCCTTCATTTCCATCCGTTTAGAATTTGTTTTTAGGCCCTAGTTTCATTTTTTGGAGGCTTTGGGGTTTCAAGGTCCACTTTTCGGGGTACGCAGGTGCTCCACTGGTGACCCACGTACCCCGACATTTTCTCAGTTGGGAAAATGTCGGGCGTACGCACCTTGCCTTAAGGGAACTTGGGTACACATGCCCTGTTCCTAAAGGCGGGATGCGTACCCTGCAAAACGAATTTTTAAACCCCAATTTTTTCAAAATGGACCAAATTTTTTTGATTTCATTGATTCTAACAGATGTTTTTTGGCGGGTAGATTTCCCACCATGCTTGATTGGCGCGAGAGAGAGAGCACGAAGATGTTGATTTGGCCGCCATTAATCATCAACCGTCCATTGATGCTTTGAAGGCATGCGGCCTTTACAAATACTAGGCCATACCTGGCATGAGGGCCCAAGTGCGCTTTCTAGAGTGGCTGGTAGAGAGATGGAACGTCCAGGACCAGTGCTTTTACATTGGAGGGCACCAGCTCGAGATAGAGCTCTCAGATATTTACTTTCTCACTGGTTTTCCCAAGAGGGGCGAACACTTGACTCTGCCCGGGACTAGGCCGGGTGGCCAGTCCATTGCTAGTCTCCGACTAGAGTGGTGCAACACGCAGAACCAGGAGAAGGGGATAGAGATCAAAACTATATCCCGCCCTGAAATTATGGTCATTGCTTTTATAGTTACCAGACTTTGCGGGGCTGCCACTTTTCACATTGCCACTAGATCCCAGATGCGGATGGCGATTGATTGCTATCGAGGCACCATTTTCAACTAGTGTGATGCTGTGTTGGCTAACATAAAAAGCCAACTGACTAAAACCAAAAACGGACAGCTGAAGACCTTTGGTTATGGGGCTTTAGTTGTGAGTTTTTCTTTAGAGAGGGTTCCGATGCTGATCCCACAGCATCTCACTGTTGAGGCTGGGCTTCCCCGAGAGCCCAAATTGACGCGATGGGTTGCGGTTATGGCCCGTCATCCTGACGAGGGCACGGAGGTTGTCCGATTTAGACCGGAGTATTTTCACTGGTTGGAGGACCAGATCTTTTCGATACAGGATTTTCCTTATGCCGGAGTTGATTTTTGTGGAGATCCGGACATGGTTCTTTCACCGGGAGAACAATGGGATGACACAGGTACTTCATTTTTCACAAGTTTTTAAATTATCTATTTTTTTTTCTTTTTTATATCGTCTCAAAAATGACAGTAATAATTTTCAAAATGCAGATGCAGGCCCACGTCGTCCAGCCAATCTCCGGCCTTTCAAGACGAGACTACCAGTTGCAGCGGCACCGGTCCCACGGGATGAGGCCACAGAGACCCTAGCTGAGTTGGAACAAGACCTAGAGCGTCTTACGGCAGACATACCAGAGACTACTATAGATGATATTCCTATCAGGCTTCAGTGCTATGTAGTCGCAGTCCCAGGACCTTTTAGGAGGTTCTTGTGTAGGGTGGCACATGCAGTGGTGTCGTATAGAGAGCATCACCAGTGATTGGATGGTCGTTTTTGTAGACACATGTGACATTTTGGTTTTTTGTACTTATCATTTTTGCCGATCATAAGGTGTTTTTCAACCTATGATCGAAGACGATGTATTTTTTGACACACTCCTATCTATATATATCATTATTACCGACTTATCTTGTTAAACATGTGTGATTAAATGTTTTTAAATTTACACATATGATTATCGCAAATGTCTGTTTAACATTCGAGAAGCAATTGCATCTGCTAATGTATTTAAAGATTGTGGAATATACTGATACTCAATGTAATCAAATTCACGTTCCAAGAGACACACTCTCAAAAATAACCTTAATAACACTGGATTTCTAATGGCATACACTCTATTAAGCTGTAATACAACGAGTTTAGAATCTAACCTCACTATCAAACTCCGAATCCCAAATGAAATAGATTCAGACAATAATTCAATCACTGCACTGTATTCTGCAATGTTGTTTGTTGTTTGACCGAGGCTCACCCCATGCATAGAAATTAACTCGTCAGAGGGTGAATAGATAACCCAAGCTGCGGAAGAGATATTCTGTGTACTACGACAAGCACCATCAGCAAATCCAATGTATGTTTGGAGAGGCATCGACATCTGCAAACATCAAGCGTAAAACCAAGATAAGCAGAATAACGACGAAAAACACACTTTCTAAGCTAAGCACACTGTCTAAA
This sequence comes from Pinus tabuliformis, assembly GCA_031772625.1. Lineage (NCBI taxonomy): Eukaryota > Viridiplantae > Streptophyta > Pinopsida > Pinales > Pinaceae > Pinus > Pinus tabuliformis. Next base: position 229,982,699 of record CM062807.1, on the reverse strand, counting down.
CTAACAAACACACCAGCTAGAAAGAAAAACCTAAACTAACTAAAATCTCCATACCCATCATTTAAGCATAATACCTCTTTAGATAAAGTCCATTTCTGGGTTTACCCAAAGAGTCCCCGTCAAAGTCAACCAGCTCATAGGCCCCTTTTTCTAGCTTTCGCTTGACAATATAGGGCCCATGCCACATAGGAATGAATTTTCCAGCACTTAATTCATCATTAGCTTGATCATATAATAGCACTAGGTCTCCTTCCGAAAAATTTCGAGGGGTCACATTTCGATCATACTGAGCTTTCATACGTTTTGCGTGAGTCTCGATTGCCAATGCAGCATCACGTCGAGTCTCATCTAATTGAGCTAAGTATAATAAATGGTTCTCCTCTTCGGAAGTAGCTGGAAGTAATTCGACAGCCATTTGAAGTGACGGGATTTCAAATTCAATGGGTAGCACAGCTTTCCAAACCATAAACTAGTTGGAAAGGAGTGAACCTTGTTGATGTTTTCACTGAGGTTCGGTACGCCCAAAGTGTGGAAAATAACATGTTGTGCCAATTTGACCGATGAATATCAATGATTCATCGGATCATGATAACTAAAACTTTGTTGATGGACTCAACCAGACCGTTTGCTTGGGGATAATAAGGAGTTGAGCTATCATGACGCAAACCAAGCTGGCCTGTAAGTTCTGTCATTATAACGTTTCGAAAATGGCGCCCATGGTCAGTGATTATCGCTTGTGGGACACCAAACCTAGCAATAATGTGATTGAATACGAAAATTGTAGCTGTCTTGCCATCTGCCTCGAATGTAGGCATCGCCTCGGCCCACTTAGTAAAATAATCAACCGCAAGGATGATATACGTATGCCCCCCGGCCGAGTGAGGGTTACATGTAATAAAATCGATACCCCATTTGGCAAAAGGACCAACGACAATTATAGGGTGGAGAGGATCAGGTGGAGCGCGCATCTTGCGATCAAACACTTGACAGTTGTGGCATTTCCGGACCGCAATAATACAGTCTTTAAACAAGGATGGCCAGAAGTAGCAAGCGTGCAATATCTTTTGGGCTGTGGAATACCCATACATATGACCGCCACACGCTCCAGAGTGACAGTCATTCAGAACCCTTTCAGCTTCCTCATGAGTTAAACAACATCGAAAAACCAAGTCCGCCCCACGACGATAAATAGTATCTCCAATAATTTTGTACTGTTGGGACTGGAATCGAATTTTCCGACGTTCCGACTTTGAAACTTCGGGCCGAAAGGATTGGGTCTAGAGATAGACGATTATATCCCCATACCACGGATCTAAAGTGCTGATGAGAAACAAATATTTGTCCGCAATGGGTTCCTCTGCCACAGTTTCTGTGTCAGCACGCGGGAAGTCACACATTAACTCGGCAAAAACTAAAGATTTCTTAGACTTAGATTTTTCAAACTCCAAGTCGAACTCTTGCAGGATAACGATCCATTTAGAGTACTTGCCACCTAGCAATTGTTTAGTCAAAATGTAGATCATAGGGTTGCAATCCGAAATGACTGTAGTTTTACGGAGAAGAATGTAGTGACGAAAACGTTGGACAGCTTGAACGGCTGCCAAGGCCAATTTCTCCACATGTGAATATTTGAGCTCAGTTGGATTTAATGTCCGACTAAGGTAATATATCACATGTTCCGTTCCGAATTCGTCTTCCTGAACTAAGACCATGCCAATGGTGGAATGAGTAGCGGCGAGGTACAAAAAGTAATCCTGGTTGTAGTTGGGAGGATGCAGCAACGGTGCATGGGTCAACGCGTGCTTGAGTGCATCAAAAGATTTTTGAGCTATCTCATCCCAAGAGAATTGAGCGTTCTGTTTCAACAACCGGGTAAAACCCTTTGTAATCTCGGCGTAGTTAGGAATGAATCGGCGTAAAAAGTTTGCTTTGCCCTGCAAACTTTGGAGTTGGCGAAGACTCGAGGGAGGAGGCAATTTGATGATAGCTTCTACCTTCGAGGGATCAACGCGAATGCCGGCTTTTGAAACTACAAATCCCAGCAATCGTCCCACTTCTATACAAAAGACACATTTGTGTGGGTTCAACCGTATACGATAATGCCTACACCTCATGAAAATTGCTCGTAAATGGACAAGGTGATCAGCTCGATGTATGGAGTGAGCGGGCAAATCATCGAGATACGGTTGCACAATGTGTTTGATGTCATGAAACGCATAAGACATCGCCCTTTGAAAAGTGGCTCCGACATTCTTAAGTCCAAAAGGTAATTTTCAATAAGCAAATGTCCCCCATGGACAAATGAAAGCCGTTTTTGGTTGATCGGCAGGTAGAATATTGATTTGATTGTAACCGAAAAACCGTCCATAAAGGAAAATATTTCACTGCCGGAATAATCGTCAATTATTTGATCGATATAGGGTGTTGGGTAGTTGTCCTTGGGACAAGCTCGATTGATATCCTTATAATCGATGCATATTCTTATTGTTCCCTGTTTTTTGTTAACCGGAACAATATGCGATACCCAATCCGTTAACGGGATCGGATAAATGAAACCTGCTTTCAACAGCTTCTCAACTTCTGCTTTAATCGCAGCCGCTTTTCATGGGTGAATCTGACGCAAACGTTGCCGGACGGGTTTAGCGTCCAGGTAAGTCTTGATCTCATGGACAACAATCGCGGGATCAATTCCTGGCATTTCCTCATAGGACCAGGCAAACACGTCGTGAAATTCTTGAAATAGGGCCTTGTATATCTGAATTTCGTCATCTAAACACGAGGCACCTATATGAATGTGCTCAACAATTCGGGGCTTGACTGAAATGTCAATGGGAATAGTGCAAGAAATGTTTCCAAAATTCAGCTTTGAATCAGGATGTTTCATGGGATTCTGAGCTTCCTTGACATATTCAGCTGTAAAGATTGATGAGAAATCGTTTTCAAAACAATCACCCTTAGGTAAAAACGAAGATCTGTGATGGAGATCTTCCCACGGTAAATCGTCTACACACAGGACTTCACAAAGTTGTTCGTCAGATGACACAACTTCGGGAAATGTTATTAACTCCGAGGTTGAGGTGAAAAGTGATTCCTCACAGACCACATTCATTTGGTCGATTTTGGTTGAACTTGGGTCGGTAAAAGACTGCACGGCTTCATAGGCAATTTCATATGGACTCAAAGGCATTACATCACCAAATGAGTCTATTTCAGATTCAGAAGGAACGATCCAAGGATCGTCATAAACAATGGTGTCTGAAGTAATCATATGAATGGATGCAAATGAAGACAAGGCGTTGATTGGAGGAAAAGGAAAAGCTCCCAGTAAACCGACATCTTTAAGTAATCCTACTCCAACATCCTTATAAGGGATAGTCATTTTACCGACATGCTGGATACTCTCTGAAGAGGCTGGGTCGGATGAAAAGTAAGCCAGCTGGTCTATTGTTACGATCTTGCCATTATGTGGAAACTTTATTACTCTGAAGACCGATGAAACGACCGCTGTCATAGCGTAAGACCCACTTCGACCCATGAGAAGGTTGTAGTCTAGAGGGGCATCAACCACCTCCACATCTAGACTAACGGTTTTTCCTTCAACCCCTATAGGCAAATCCTGTAGAATGCCAAACGGATGGAACCCACGGCCATCGAAGGCCTTAAGAATTGTCGGGGATTGATTTAGTGAAGGAGAACCAAGCGATCTCCAGCACTGTATTGACATAATACATGTGGAAGCTCCCTCATCAATTACAGTCCGATGAATAGGCCTGTTTTTTACTATCACTGGGATCTGGAAAGCCATTTGATGAGGTAAACGCGGTGTACTATTTTCTAGATCAAAGATTATTAGGTTCGGGTCCTGAACATCAACAGCTCCAATAGCCGACAAAAGTAATTTACGCTGTGCTGGGCATGATTGTAGCACTTCCAAAGCCGACATTGCTGAGGGTGAAACAGCTAAATCCTCAACAATGTTGTAATTCTGGGCCGCTCTCGCATGTGGATTGAAAGCAGACCTTCGAAGTACACCCTTGGCGGGCGGTTTGATCACTAAGTTCGGGTTAGGCTTCTCGATCTGTAGTGGATCGGAACCGGGAGCTGAGGTTGATGGATTAGAATGAGAAGATTCTGCTTCTTTGCCATCAACAGGACTTTTACTACCATAATCTTGCGATCGAGTTGCAATCCTTACATGAGACATCATCAATATGGGTTCTTCACTGGCACTCGAGGAAGAACCTATCATCTTACTCTCCTGCTTTGGAAATGGATCTTTCAAAACAGCAGGAGTTGGGGAACCCTTGACGATTTTCACAACCTCGGCCCGATGAGGGAAATCTCTTGTAAAATGATCCTCTTCACAAATAAGACAAGGATATCGAGGTTTGCGCTTTTCATCATTGGTTTCCGACTTTTCAGTTTTCTCCTTTGGAGTTTTGTCTGCTTTATTCTTCTTCTTACCTTTCTTTTTCCCACTGGATTTTGATTTCGCCGTAGATGACTCTACAGCGTGAATATCAGCGGAAACTTCAACAGAAGATTCTCCTGTCGGGGAGTCTGGTAAGGTTATAATGGGCGAAGAATTCTTTGAAGACTTCTTGCTTTTAGTGTTCACCATACCAATCATGCCATCAGTGGCATGAGACCCCGAAGGAGCAGCAGCAATTTGATTCGACTTAGGAAGATCTGGGATCTTTTCGTGTAACGTACCTGACTGAGTATAAACTAAGTCAAGGTACTGCGCTTGAGCAATTACTTGCTCCTCAGTAACTACTCCGTCCTTAGCTACGTCTTCAGTAATCTTCGGTAATAATGATTTAACAAACCATTCAACTAAGATTTGGTCCGGGATAAAAACTTTCACTAATCGCCTTCGACGTCTCCATTCATGAATATGATCGGAAATATAAGTGGACGTCGATTGTTTTAATGAAGTTAGTAACTCCGTGCCATTATCATATCTGACCGGCAACTGAAAATGAGTTAAGAACAAGGTAGCTAACTGGCTAAAATTATAAAAAGAGGCCTGTGGTAACTCAATATACCACTTGGCCGCGAGACCAATGAGAGTACGCTGGAAAAGACAGAAGCAGATCGAATCATCCGAGATGGAATTAGAGGCACACCAGAGGTGGTAAGTCATCACATGATTTGACGGGTCCTCTCCAGACTTACCTTCGAACTTGGGTATGTCACTGGGCAACTTATTTGGCATTGGCGGCCAAAACGGAAGATAATTTATTGGATCATTCGTTAGGCGCGACAAGTCTGGTAAATCCAAAGTTGCGATAAATGGTAATTGCCAATTAGGATCCCTAAAACTCTGGGTCACAAGACCAGTCCCAGGAGGAGGATATCCAGGATAACTTGGAATAGGAATCGCATTCGGGATATTGTATCCTCCCGGAAAACCAAGATTAACCAGACCGTACTGGGGTTGTTGAGGTTGTTGATAAGTGTACCCAGGATACGGTTGATACTGGTAAACTGGCTGCTGGACAACAGGTCCGTATTGGTACTGTCCTTGGTACGGTTGATAAGTGAATTGTGGTTGACTAGTGACAACTGTACTTAAACCAGGTTGTCCTACAGGCATCTGAACCGTAGTTTGAATCGTGGATCCAGACAATGGTAAAGATGTCTGAGGAGTAGTTACAGAGACAGTAGAAACCGGAGCTGTCGATACTCCAGAAGTAAGTGTGGTAGACTGAACAGATGTTGCGGTAGTTGCAGTAGTCGTTTGAGATGGAGTACTAGCGGCGATAGGCCCAGACTGAGAAACTACCGAAGGTACATAAGTTTGAACATTAGACTGGACTGGTTGCTGGGGTGAACCAGAAACTAAGGGTTGTCCAGCTTGAGATGACAATTGTACACTTGGCTGCAATACCTATTGAACTTGCGATGGATCCCACACTATGTTCATTCCGGGGTATTGACCCATGACAGGTTGAGGATATTGAGATCCATAACCAGATTGAGGGTAGGATTGATAATTGAAAGGTACATTTCCCGTACCTTGAATATAAGATTGACCTTGGGGTGGTTGATAACCTTGACTCGAGTACTGACCTTGGGGTAGATACCCTTGAGGTAAGTACTGATACTGGGGTTGACCTTGAGGTATAAATTGATACTGAGGTTGACCTTGGGGTACATATTGAGGCTGGGGTTGACCTTGAGGAATGTATTGCACCACGGGTGCATACTGTCGTTGAGGTTGCCCCCCAGACGCAATTTGTGTACCTTGAGGTTGCCCCCCAGGCGTTAATTAAGGCTGCCCCCCGGGCGGTAACTGGCCACCTTGAGGTTGAGAACTGGGAATTGAACCTGACATCATGTAAATGTCTCCTACACCCAACGGTTTATTACCATTGTTTCCAGTTAATAACCCATGTTCAATGGGTTGAGGAGATGCTCTCGCAAAAGTACCAGAAAGTGACTGATACCCAGAGGGAACGGAAGGACCGCTGTACAAGAAAGATTCAGGAGATTGAGTAAACATAGATGACTGACCTGACATATTTACAGGAGTATAAATACCTCCAGGTGGATAAGGAGTACGAGGTGGAGAAAAACTTGACCCTGAGTTGTCCAAATAATTAGTTAACAAAAGATACCAAGTAGTACTTCTAGGTGGACTGTAAAAAATGGATTCACGCTCCTTTAGATCAATAATAGGTTGATCTTCATGGATAGGGACGCCTATTTCTTCTTCTGGAGCAAGTTCTTCAATAGCTATCAAACCAGAAGGAAGATTTTCAGTGATGACTCTTTCTACCCTAGGTGAATCAGGAGCACTAGAAGTTGGAGTAACAAGTTCAGATATCTCAGGTTCTTCGCCTATATCACTAGTAGATGAAAAACTACCAGCAAGCTCGGAAATTGCAATAGCTTCGGGATTATAACCTGTTTCTAGACTTTGGTAATCAGGATGAACTACCAACGAAGACTCTCCTTCTTCAGGTGAACCTACTTTACTGCCACTAGGAGTTACAAGGACTTTCAAACCTTCATAATGACTCGGGACATCTTCAGGATGCTGGCCCCGAAGTCTACGAGACTTCCTCAACAAATCGGCCACGGTTACAATCTCAGGTGACTGGCCCCGAAGTCTACGGGACTGTCTCGGTAATTCAGCCACAGTTAAAAATTTTAACTATTGCACACGCAAACAAAGTAAAATCTCAAAGCAAACCGCCTAAATTCTCTAAAGAACCAAACAAATTTGAATCACACGCCTAAAGAATCTAGGGCGTCAAACCATACACAAACAGTAGCCTTCCGGACCGAAAACACTAGTTGGTGATGAAGCCCAACATTGTCGAATTCAGTATAGAAGTGGTGGGTGGAACAGTTACCCCGACAACCTGCTTAATGAATAGACCGGCACAAGTTCCTCCACTATAACCGTATCGAGTGAAGTGAACCCCCTGAAAAATCCAAGTGAGTCTAGCCAACGTCTGCTCCAGGTACAGTGGGATCTTCCCTCCACCGTCACCTTGGGTAGAACCCTAAAGATAATGGTCACTAAGGTTACCAACAGCAACAAATACACCTGGGGGAACAGTCTACGATCCGATAGCACGCAAGGGCAAAGTATCAAGCTCAATCCCCTTGCCGGCTCCTTGACAATAATCCAAGGTTTACCGACAAGTGACCCCAGGCTCCTCGACAATAATCCGAGGTTTACGGTTTGTAGTACGTGCGTATCTGGCATCGTTCCCAATGAAGGAGGATTGATCCCCTCACTGGTTCGGACACGATCTCGTGATTCTCCTTTAAGAGGAGCTTTCCCAGAGCATAAATGTAACAGTTGGATTTATCCTACCACAAGATGAGCTACTTGTTTGGTTTTGCTGTCTTGGAGAGTTCATTACTCTCCTACTCCAAGACACTAACCTGATCTATATTGGTGTTTCAGAGCCCTAGTAAATAAAACGTTACTAAGTTAATTTTACTTTAAGCTTTAATTTTTATGGTTTTTCTTTAGGACAAAAGGTAGTGGAGATGAAATTGATGGTGTGTAGACTCGACTCAAATCCACTAAAAAAGATGCACCTAAGATGATTTATACTATTTTTCTTTTTTCAATGAATTCCCTAGCTAAGAGAGTTGGAGAATGCAAAATTGATATAAAGACAACTTTCTTGGCAACGAAAATCAAAGAAACAATCTCTTTATCTTTTCTAAAGCATACAACACATGACCACTAATTATTTCACGAAAATTCCTTTCTCTTTTCAAAGACTTCAAACGCTACTAAAACAAACTTTTCTTCAAAAGAGTTTTTTTGTATTTTTTCCTATATTAACAAAGCATGTAAAACTACTTAACAAAAATAAAATTTAAAAAATCTATGACAATCAAATCAACTTTTCCTAAAAGCAAATCTAAGAGAAATTCACCTAAAAGAAAATCTAATGAGGCAAAAGCCTACCAAGTATAATTCCAGGATGTTTTACTCAGTTACAAGTCAACCAAGGACTCGTTCATGCAGAATCATAAACCAGTCAAAAACAAAAATCAAAATCTTTTGTTCTTTTTCTTAAGAATGAAATTCACAGCTTTAACAAACAAGCTTTGTCGAAATTCCGCAAAGAGACAACACAAAGGTAGGTTTCTCACATAGGTGGATTTTATGAAAGGTCCGACTCCTAAGAAGACTGAAAAGACCAGGGAGATCCAAGGTTTTACAATCTTCTAAAGCCAAAGTCACTACAGGACCAATGCAAAAATCAAACCCTAGGGCTAGAAATTCTATGAATTTCACTAAAACCCTTGACACTAATGAAACAAGCTTAGATGAGGACTTCTGATAGGTAACCAGTGGATCTGGGCAGCAAAAACAACTTATCAACAAAATCTAAGAGGCAAAAAGGAAAAAATTGAAATTTTCTCAACTTTTGACAGGGTATGCAGGCAGCCTGTTTGCATAGGTGCGTGTACGCTCTGTGTACAAAGCTGCAGTGCGTACAGGTACGCACTGTGCTTAACGCAGAGACTGCGTACTTCTAGAAAAACCAAGAAAAGTGAAATCTAACCTAACCCTAAGCTATTCCACCCAAATTCACAGTCAATCAACCAAAAACCAAAAAGAAAACGACTTTTCTCAAATCAAAGTATCAATCAAAAGAGAAATCAATCAAATCCATGGATTCCCCAGTGGAGTCGGCATTTTGTCATGCGGAAAGAGTCAATTTTGCGGACAAAACCGACCTCCCTAGAAGCTAAGGCTTTCTAGTGACAAACAAGACAATTAAGAACTATCTTTCCCTAAATATGCATTTAGAATACCATCAATCAGGTGTTTATAACATACCTTTAGTCCAACGCTTTGTAGCAGTCCAGTCTCTCTGATCCAGATGAGCTCCTCCTTCTCTTCGAAACCTGCATTCACTAACAAGAAAACGATTACATAACACCTGAATAAATCATAAAATAAAACATATTCATCATAAAGACCAAGGAGTATATGAAACAAATTATGTATAACAACTTGTTGATAAAAATGAGCTTAATTGTATTAAGTGGAAACAAAAGAAACCATTATAACCGGTGCCTTGATGTTGTGCAGGTCCCTCCCGGGGTCCAGCAAGAGTTCTCCTTTACTTTGATCAGCTCACCCACTTCCAAATGAAGCTAAGAAAGGATGGGAATCTCTCCTCTCAAGCTCTATAAGGGAGTCCTAATTTCAGCAGCATCTACCCTTAGGAATGTTCAGCTTTCAACCTCCTCTCCCTCTGGCCCAATGCCTGTATTTATAGTGCTTTAGAGGAAGTTAATCAGGTCCACCATCAATGGGATAAGCCCCTCTTTGAATGGGATAGCTCCCCTCTTTATGGGATAAGTTCCTCTTTCTTTGGGATACATGAACCATCTGGAGGCGCTCAATACACGTCAAACAAACTTCTATAATGCTCTAGAATCGACCAAAAGTAACTTTTTTGAAGTAAAACTCGCGCCTTTTGACCTTTACAGGGGTACGCACCCACCCTTTTACAGACAGAGCGTACAAATACACAGGTATTGTGAACTTGAGGTGCGTACACACAGGTAAGGCTAAGAGAAACTGCGTAACCAGAGTTAATTGACTTTTTAAGGACTTTCTCTCTTTCTTGGAGTTTGACATGAAGAGCAGAGGTATAAGACTTGCCAAGGAGGATAGTATGACAGTTGATGGAGCCATACTAACTGCAAATAGTCATGGTGACAAATTTTAGTGTAACAATAGGCATATACAACGCTCAACATTCCCTCAAGGTGTATGTATTTGAGAATGTGATATGCCACTTCTTCCTAGGGGTAAGGTAGATTTTCTCTTCTTACTCCATTCTTATCTTCTATAGGCTTCTCTCTCTAAATAAAAAAGTTCTTCTTGGCTCTAACACGTATTTCTTTCTCCTCCTTGATCCATCAAGCTCCTAAGGGTAAGGTAATCACTTTTATTATGGTTTTAGAATTTAGAGATATGGAAAGGCCTCTAACAACATTGGTGGCACTATCGCCTCCTTGAGGATTCAGTTTCATGGAAAATTCTTAGGTTATGTCATCATCATACCCCTTCAACAGTTCAAAGAAACCCAACCACTGATGTCTTTGAAAAATATTTAGCACGGGAGGACGTTGATGAATGATCCTTGTGTCTATGGGCTCTCTTATGTTAAACCATCCCCCAATCTCTCCTACTTATCCTTCTCAAGGATACTTAGGCATATTTCAAAATTTGGCCTTAGAGTAGTCTTAGTTGTAGGTAAAATGTCAAATTTTCCCTTTTTATCAGAGGGGGACAAGGATGTAAATAATTTCTTAACAAAAAAACCTTTCTTTCACCCTATTTTTCTCTTACACATGAAAAATTTCCAAACGGGAATTATTGTATAATTATTTGTTATAGGGCACTTATTTCAGGCAGACATTTCTAGGAAAAGGTATGGAAATTAGAGAGGGAAATGATCTCTTACTCCTTTTAATGTTAATTTGTCATGTGCATGTGGGTTTGAGGACAACTTTGGGTCACTTTGGTGCTCTTTCGCCCTCCAATTCCCTCTTGTAGCTTCTTCTTATCCCTCTTGTAGCAGTTGAGGCCCTCATGTAGTAGTTTAGACTCTCTTGTAGCTTCTCTTGTAGCACCGGTAACCATAGTTCAAAGCATCTCAATGGCACCCTAGGAAGTCTGATAGCACTAGCTTGTCCTTGCTCTATTTTCCTTTTCTAGAAATGAGCTATGGTGCAAATGGAGTCGAGCCTAGTATTTAATATTTCCTTTTGTGGTAAAGGCTCGAAGCGGTTTCGTGACATGGCTTATACACGAACTTCCTTCTTTGAACTATTGTCCCCACTCCTTGCAATCATTACCCTACTCCTCGTTATCATCACCTCATCCCTCATAATCACCACCTCACTTGATTTGACATTTCCGTGTTGCATGTGTGGATGAATGAACTTGAGTTTACTAGTCGAGGGTGGCCAATTTCACTGGCCACCTCCAGCCCATTAAAATTCCTTTCTCAACTATTAACAAAGTTTAGCATTATATGCATAGGGAGGAGATGAGGGTTATCATACTTGAGCCTACATGTGGATTGAATTGCTAGAGATTCTTTCATGTTATAGCTGGATCTCATATCATTGTGATCTTAAGGGTGTTGATTTTGCTTGCTTGTTTCTGTTTAGATCTCATAACTTGATGATCTTTTTAATGATAACTTTTCTATGTGTGCACGTCCCTTCCATGTGTCTAATCTATTGATGGTGAAGTGGATCGAATGCTTCCTACAGATGATGTGCCTCTTCTCTACTTCATAAATGGCTCCATGATGCTCTCTATGTGTGGAAAAAATTAATTTTAAGGAGTTTTGTTATGGTTGTATAGGCTGCTATAGGGGGAGTCTCCTTCTTGTAATAGTCATATAATCCCCTTTGTCAAGACCTTGCTTTTCATGTCAAATTGAGGGGAGTTCATAAAAGGTATGAGGATAGAATTAAGAACATAAGGAAGTGGTGTAGGTGGTAAGATAATGGAAAACAAAGGTTTTATGTTTTTTCTTAGATGCATGGCAGATATAAAATTTGAGATAACTTTGACTAGATGGAGTTGATGGGAGATGAAATTGACATTGGTGGACTTATATAAACATTAACTAGAGAAAGTATGACCCTATGGTCTCTTTTTCCCATCAGATCTCCATCCTGTAGAATTTTTGGCTCCTCCTATAACATTACACACTCATCTTGTAGCATTAAAACGGGGAGGAAGAGTTTGATTCTTTTGTTGGTTCGATGATGGATAGAGGTAGGCATATGAGTGCGGAGTGTGGAAATAAAATGTGTGCTAAAAATAATGGAGAATACGGTTCTAGATGATACCTGTTAGCCCTGAAGCACAATGTTGCTATTTTGAAGACTAGAGGAGGGAATTGGTATGTTCTGCTGTTGTGGAGAGGTTCTCATATGGTCCATCACCTCACTTTTCTCACTCATCCACTCCCCTCCATGTTCACTCATGTCCTAAACCAACCCTTACATCATAAAAAAGCTTACTTTCACCTTAGCCCTACGTGAATTTATCCATTTTTCCCCCATGCACTAATGCACAAAAGCCTCGAAATGTTACCTTTCCGTCCATATGTGCCCCTTTTCACATTTTGTGAGGTTGTCCCATACCTTCACATCCCCCGTGTTAGTGTCAGTATTTGCAGCCTTCCTCCTGTTACACAACAATTTGTCACCGTTTGTCACCGTCCCTGTTCCCCCTCACCCGTACACTGGAGGACTCATTCCGGGACCTGTGAGAAGTGACATGGCCTGAAATCACTTGCATCATATTCCTCTAAGTATGAGTTTGATATGCCCTGAAGACATCTCCTGCAAAATACCCATGAAAATAGCTCTTTTTGCATTAGCGCGGGTCCGCAGTTCACTGCCCGCGCCAATGAGGGAAATCCTCTAAAAAGGGCGCACTATTGGCGCTCTGTCTTAGAGTCGCACTCGTGCCAACCGAATTGAGTAAAGTTTTTAACCAACAAGCTCCCGAAGGTTCTCTTCAACCCATTCACCAACTGAATTTATGTTGAGCTAGGATGGTTTGGCTTCGAATCTCCATAGAAGGGAAAGTGGTTTTCCACCTTTCATGGAAGTTTCCAAGTGATAAAGCCAATCCCATGAATAATGTGGTTGATCCTATCTCTTTCTTCTCTATCTATAAAAGCTTGCCTCTATGCCTTGAGCAAGCTAGTCATAGTTACAATAGCTCCAGTTCTAGCATAGTGATAGAGAGTTTGAAGCTGCAAGAGCCTTCTTTGCACCCATAAGGCCAAATCTAAGTAAGGAGATTCTTGTCACCCAAAGAGAGAGAGGCTTGTTCCTCATCCCAACAAGCTTTGCAAGACTTGTGTAGCTGACTACCCAGCCAAAGGAGGATTTGACGTCAGAAAAATGGTTGTATTCTTCTTTGTTACTTATTAATAATAGATGACTATCATTATGGTTCCACTCTCATTGTCCTATGTTTGATGTTGAGTTATATCTTTTCTGACTGATATATAATTGCATCTACTAGATTTTATGCTTGTTTTCGTGTTGTTCTTTGCATGTGCAGGTGTCCAATCATGGAGATCGTGGGGATCGTGACCGGCCAAAGCAAAGGAACGAGGGCGACATCTCTTCTACGAACACTAGCGTTGGAATCCAAGTAGGTTCTCACCATCCACTTTGTATTTGCAATTAGGAACTTGCGTGATAGCATTGTGTGATTGTTGCGAGACCCGGTCTGGGCTAGTAGGGATCGTCTCTGTCTGCAGAGAGGATTTACCTCCACAACACCTCCAGTGATCAAATATGCTCTTACACAAGTGATTTTAAGGTGTCAAGGTCAAATTTTATCATTTCAGTGAGTCTTCAAGTAAAATTTGGTCACTAGGCATTAGGCCTAGGGTTTGGTTTCACTCCTTTCAAAGTGGTCCAGATGTCAGTCAATGTCACCATTCAGCTGAGTCTAACATCATTCAGAGGGTTGTCATCATCATGTAAAGTTTCATTGGGTCATTTCACACCTTGTTCATGTTTCACTTGTGCCAAGGCAAGGTTCATTTCCCTCTCCTAGGGTTTTGAAGCTAATTTCTCTTGGATGGTCAAATCATTGGAAAAAATTGTATCCTGATGTTCATACACCTTTCCCTATCCATAATATATCTTATCAAACACTTCCCCTCACTGAGATTCCCCAAATTCCTCATTTTCGCACAAACCCTAGTTTCTTGCTACAATCGGGCAATTTTCTATGGTTGGGCCTGTGTTTTGCCTTTTTGGACCCCTTCCCCACACTCAATTTCTGAGATTCAACTTTCCCTTACTTCTTAACATCCCTCCATACCTCCCAAAATTTCCTCAAGAATTTAGAAGCTCCCAATCCCCTTCATTTCGCTTCATTTCGGCAAATCCCTTGTCCCACACATTGGGATATGTTTCACTCAAATGATGTTTCTGAGCAATAAAAGATGAATTTGGGAAAACTGAGAGAGTTTTTTGTCCAAAACCAACAAAGTAAGACCAACCTCGTTCACGTTTTAAACAGATGTCATGGTTTTGAAGAAATGTCAAAAATACAATTGTCTCGGGAGAATTGATGCACCTCTGGAGCGACCTTGGGAAAATCACGTTTTCTCCTAGCTTGGTTGGCCAAATGACTTGCTTGATGATCTAAATGATAACTAGAGACAATTAGCTTTCCATTGATCTATCATGAGCTCAATTTGGAGTTGAGGAAGACATTCAACAGTTGATTGCAACAGCACTCTGCCTTGAGGCAACCTCATTTGGCATAGTTCGACCAGTCTTGGGAGATTTGATGTTTGACAGATCCAATGAAATCTAAATTGCAAAATTCAGGTTGTGTTGGAAAGCAGACAGGACAAGCTTTCTAATGAGATATTGTGAGCTCAATTTGGGGTTGAGTAAGGCATTCAAAAGTTGACCGCAACAGCACTCTTCCTTGAGGCAACCTCATTTGGCACAGTTAGACCAGTCTTGGGAGATTTGATTTTTGACAAGGCCAATGAACTCCAAATCGAAAAATTCCGATGGGGTTGGAAACTATACTCAAATACCTTTCCAATGATCTATCCTTGACTCACTTTGGACATCGAGAAGGCCTCCAAAAGTCACTTGGAAAAGGGCGCGACACACAGGAGGAGGAGCACGACGATTTTATATTTATTTTCACTCCATATGGTCAGTTATACAAGTGGCAAAGGAAGGAAAAGGGTCACCCAAGCCATGTGTCATGTTTTTGGTGCTGCACCTATAGCTGATGCTTCACTCTCGACCTTCATTTTGTGACCCTTGGGCATTCTATCTCTTCATGGCACATTCTATATATTGTATACAAACGATTTGCAAACCAATTTTTGGTTGGCTGGCTGGTAACTTCTGGGAGACCGTGGGAAAGAAACTTGGTTTCTGCATTTTATATTTTTACAGAGAATTAATGAAAGGCAGCGGCTCTATTTCATGAGATTCTTATGGTTGTGAGTTTAGCAAGTGTGTCTCTTATGTTTCATATGTACCTTGTTATGTTCCATATTTCATTTCATATTCATTTCTGGTGAAGTTTTTTGAATGAGATTAGGTAGAATTCAATTTTATTGCTCTACCTAGAGGAAAATTTCATGTTAGTGTTCATTATTCTATTGAAAAGGATTCATCTCCTATGCCATTTTCATATTCTTAATCGATCTCTCCATTCCACCATATTTTAAAACTAAATTGCTATGCTTTCCGCCTACCTTGCCTCACGAAATAATTTGCTCCTTTATGTTCAGTTCTCTATTCATTGAGGTCCAGTGGTCCCATAACATCCCAGAAACACAGTCACTTTCAAACTAGCCTAAGTTAAACACCGCATTGTAAGTCATCTGTTATAGACATTTTTGGGCACTGCAACCCCAAGCATAAAATGTCCATAAACCAAGGGCTCCTAAGTTCCTAAAAGTGTTGTTCTAACCCCTAAAGGAACAAGGTCAACTTATTACAGCTTCTCCCAGAAGTTCTTGATGAAAAACTACTCAGAACTGGTCAAAACAGGATCATTTCAACTGCTCCATAGGCAAAGTGCGTTGCATCTCAGCTAAATACACTGTGTGGGTGCGTTGCATTTCAAAAAGCCCTTCTATGGGGTGTGATGGGCGAGAAGTGACAAATGGCAGTGTCATTCCGCAAGGTGGAGAGGCATGGAATCTTCCAGAAACTTCTCCTGTGACACTTGCCTCTCTGAATTCGACCAAGGATGAGTAAGAGATCATCAATCTCCAAGTGGAAGCAAGAACTATCAGAGGGAAGACACTAATCAAATCACAAGCTGACTCATCTCCCTTACAAATATCTATATATGGATCCCTCACCCCAGAGATCCAGAGGCTGGAATTTTGCATATTGTAAGGAATTGCTGTTGGTTTCTTGAGACAACATCATAAGTGTTGGGTGATCTAAGTTTTGTATGAGGTGAAGAAGGGCTTACTTGCTGAGAGGATGATGCTGGGTCAGAACAACTGGTCCAACAACCATGGCTGATTCAATCTCAACAACCGCCATTCCAGCAATCATATCAAGGACCTGAGCAACAAGTCTTTGTAAGTAATGGGCAACCGCATTTCCAAAGTGGTTATCAACAACCATATTATAATGGTTATGCCCATCAACCTTATCAAATTTGCCAGCATCAAATACATTACGCTGGTATGCAAAGACCCACTGCTCAGGCGATTCCATCTTATCCTGGGTATGCTTCGCTTAACTTGAATCAACAGTTGCCCTTTGTAGCAACTCTAGAATTACCAGATCTAAACCGGCTGACGAGTGATCCAATTTCTTATGTCCCTTGGTGGCCAACGATTCCGCATAAACTTCCGTCAGATATTCCTAAATTTAATGGAAATCCGGGTGAAGACCCGTTGAATCATGTGATGACATTTCATCTGTGGTGTTCATAAAACACCCTAAACGATGATTCGATTAGGCTTCGCCTTTTCCAGAGGACGTTAACTGGTTCGGCAGCAAAATGGTATATCGAATTTCCTAGAGCTTCATTCGATAACTTCAGCACCCTAGCCACAACCTTTTTAACCCATTTTCAGTTACTAATAAGGTAAGAAACAAGAACAGAGTTTCTTACCAATTTCAAATAGACAACGGCCACTCACATATCTGATCATATTCATGAGTGGCGACGTCATCGTAGAATGGTAAAAACTTACGTTCCTGATCAGCTTTTAGCTGAATGGTTTATTAAGTCATTATTACCTTCCATTACAGAAGATGTGGCAAAGGGAGGATTCGTCACTGAAGAGCAAGTTATTTCTCGTGCGCAATATTTAGACTTGATTTATACTCAGTCTGGCACGCTCTACGATAAAATCCTTGACGCTCCCAGACCAGAATTTTCTGTTCCTCCTCCTCCTAAATCGAACAATGACTCTCATGCCGGCAATGGCGTGATTGGTACTACAAACACGAAATCAACAAAGGCTACATCTAAAAAGGCCCGTAAGATTTCTAGTCAAAATGCAAATGAGGAACTTCTTGCCTCGGAAGTAAATGCCGTGTCGACCGACAAGGGCAAACAACTGAAGCAACCAGGGGGCAAGAAGAAAAAGAAAGGGAAGAAGAAGAAGCAGGATGAGTCATCTCCTGAAAAACCTTCTGCAAACCCTTATGGGCAAAGGAAACCCCCTGCGGGGTGTCATATATGCGATGAGGATCATCGAACGAGAGATTGTCCACCTAAAGATGAAGTTAAGAAACTCTTTAAGAGTTCAAAAACCTCAGCAGTATTGACTGATCCATTTCCAAACCTGGGAACCAAACTGGTTGCTAATCAAAATGCTTCCCGCTCCCAAGTGCTTATGTTGTATATCTCAAAGCTGCAAAATTATGCTTTGACAAGGAAGAAAGATTATGGGAATCCACAGCTGTCGAATAACAAGGCTAATGAACAACCTAGTAGTTCGACAACAACTTTGACCGACGTTGTGCCACCCATCATTCCTGAACTGACAATAAAACCGCCAAAGGGAGTAGTACACAAGTCGACATTTAATCCTCGTGCTAGGGCAGCACAACATTATAATATAGTAGAGGACCTGGCCCAATCGCCATCCGCTATGTCGACTCTTGAGGTACTACAAAATTTCCCATCCTAAAAGCAAGCTTTATTATCAGCCATCAGTGGGATAGACCCAAAGGATTCCAATCTTGTATCCTTTGATCATAAAGGATACGATCCTCAGTTACCAGCTCAACTAGCTTTCCTCATTCAAGTGAAAGCCCTCAACAAAATTGTTCATCGAACAATTATTGATGAGGGGGCATCTACATGTATTATGTCGATGAGTTGCTGGAAAAATTTAGGCTCACCACCCTTGTCGCGATCATCAACAATGTTAAAAGCATTTGATGGATGATCATACACTCCATACGGGATTTTAAGTAACTTGCAAGTTGAACTGGGGGGAAAAACAGTAGAAATTGATGTTGAAGTAATCGACGGAAACCTCGATTACAACATCCTACTGGGAAGGCCCTGGATATATGCCATGGCCGCAGTTGTGTCAACCTACTTCAGGAAGATTGCATTTCCCTTTCAAGGAGGAATTACAATCGTCGACCAACAAACATTTCTCCCCAACAGTTCACAAGTTAGGGGAAGCATTCCAATGATCCATGGAAGCAATCATTCGCTTCAAAATATTGGAGTAGGCCTCCTAAAAGACCCTGCCTTAATGGGTACTTTTGCCCTACCGCCTCCAAGTAATTTGGCGGAAGTGGCCACAGTGGAAACCTGCAATATGAAATCTTCTATATCTAATGGATTCGAAAGATTCCTAAACATTTTGTCATCATGGATCATCGCCATTTTAGAAATATTGTAGCAATCAATTTTCTTGGCTTGGGGGGTAAACCCAAATCAATGCTCATCGAGTGTTTGGATAGATAGGTCTAAGGAATATGGCACCTCTTCAGATCCTTGGTTGCATGTACATTCTACAGACGAAGGAATCATTCAATCAATGATGATAGGAGAGGCACCATGGGAAGATTACCACCATCACTCCCATCTTCTGGATTACCACGAAGATTATTCCAGCAACCTTAATCATCCATTAGTTTTTGATTTTCTATCAAATATTGTAAATACGGTGGATTTCGAGGATGGTTTTTATCTCGTGTCGACCTCGTTAAAAAATGAAACAAGGAGTCATGAGGATAGTTCTTTTACTGTGTCAACCTCATTAAAAAATGAAACAAATCCCCTTTCCAAATTTCAAAGGTAAACCTTCATTCCAACCACTGAGTTGAATGCAATGAAGCTTGGGGGGCATGCACCTCTATTTGCATTATTATGCTGGGGGCATGCAAACTTATCACGAGCAGTGTTACTGCAGGGTTCAAGCTTGTTAAAAATAAACCCGCCACGAGCAGTGTTACTGCAGGGTTCAAGCTTGTTAAAAAAAATAAACCCGCATCGAGCAGTTTTAGCACATAGTTCAAGCTCGTTAAAAAATAAACATAAGTCATGAGAAAATTTTTCTTCCCGCATTTAAGCTCATTAAAAAATGAACTATTTCCCGGTAAATGACCATCGTGAATGTAGTACTTTAGCCTTTAAAGCCTTGGTCGTGTTCTCATCATCACCTCCACTCTGTATTGGCCGATCATTCACCTCCATTTGATTGTTTACCCCTTTTGAGGAACAACTGCAAAGAGTGATCTTACTAGCCATCCTTGTAACACTGCCGTGATTGGAAAATTCCAAACCTTACCTGGAATCAGCTACTACCCAGTTTTATCACTCGTTCCTCAAAAGACGAGTCTCCTTTAAGCTCTTTTCAACTGACTCGTAAAATATGAAAAGATTGCCAAGCCATTGGCCTCTCAAGCTCGTTAAAGGTACTGGAAGTGCTATCCCTCCTCTAGATTTTAATCTTTTTGGACCTGAGGGATTATTACACAAAAAGATCGAGCGCTTGTTTTGTTCGGCTCGTTAAAAGTATCGAAAATTCATCCCTTCTGTATTGTTTTATACTTTTTCGGACTTAAGGGATTAGATGACGAAAAAGGAATTTTGGAGTTTCCTTTACGTTCCTTTTTAGACTCCCTAAAATTGAAAAGGACCGAGTTATCTTTGTCATTAAACTCGTTAAAACTTAATAGCGACAAACTTGTCCATAGCAGACAAGAACGAGTTTCACTATCGCTAGGCTCGTTAAAACATAGCGATGGGTTTTCCCGAAGGGAAAATTATATAACAAGCATATGTTATCCTCCTCAAGTTTGACAAAAATAGAGAGGTACTGGTCAGCAATGACTGGGGAAGAATTGGGAAGAAAACTTGAAGAAACTTTGTTGGTAGCAAGTCGCTCTTGAACATGACACTTTCACTCCGCATCCAAGTCGGGTTGGGTTGTTTCATTCACCGGTGACATCACCATGGTCCCATCACACCATCCACATTTAGGGTTAATGCTACCAATCCATCACGTCAGTGTCACTGATATGTTCAAGAGAAGTCATTCAGAGAATTCACCTGTGTCTCACCCGCTACAATACATTTACACTCCATTCTTTCATGACCGCCACCATGGACCTTATGTCATCATATCGTTTTCACCTCCATTAAAATAATTTGCTCCATTCCGTGTCATTGATGTGGGATTCATTAAGGCCCTCCTGTGACGGATCGCTTCTTGTCGACATCAGCTCATTATCTAAGAAGTCAGTCTAGGAACACCCCGTTCAGTACTTTGAAGCTTGCATGTCTCAATGGCGAGTTTCTCACTTCCGGCGATAGGTTTACATCAATTACCTTCAACCGAAATATTTTGCATGGTGTTCGACGACAAGTCCTTTATTCACACCACATGAATTGTACTGCAGTACCTTGAGGGTCATTATCATTATCGGTGATTCCTCTCGCGCCTGTAACAGCTCACATCATTGGCTGGTAATCAGGCGATGTATTTCCATGTTCGACTCCAGAACATCTCTCACATGGATCGACTTGTACTTAGAGTGAAGATCAAACGAGATTGAAGACCCCGGATCTAGTTTCATCCATCCGGGCTACGATATATATTCAGGGAAATAAAGACGTCAAATGTACATCATTTCTGCACAGATAATCATCCAATCAAAGGGATGATGGCTCTACTAGAATCATCAGTCTACACTCAGACGATTGTCTGTCCTATGTACATGAAAATGAATTTATAAAGCTAAGCATGGGAATGCCCGCCTCAGCTAGATCATGAAAATATTATGAAGATAATGTATTGTATTGTATCTTATTACAGGTCTCCTCTCAGCTTGAAAGAACTTCGGATCCTCATAATAAAGCATTTCACTCGACATCAAAAGATTAACGACCTCATGCTTTATGGGGCAACTGTTATAGACATTTTTGGGCACTGCAACCCCAAGCATAAAATGTCCATAAACCAAGGGCTCATAAGTCCCTAAAAGTGTTATTCTAACCCCTAAAGGAACAAGGTCAACTGATTACAGCTTCTCCCAAAAGTTCTCCATGAAAAACTACTCAGAACTGGTCAAAACAAGATCATTTCAGCTACTCCATAGGCAAAGTGCGTTGCATCTCGCCTAAATACACTGTGTGGGTGCGTTGCATTTCAAAAAGCCCTTCTATGGGGTGCGATGGGCGAGAAGTGACAAATGGCAGTGTCATTCCGTGAGGTGGAGAGGCATGGAATCTTCCAGAAACTTCTCCTGTGACACTTGCCTCTCTGAATTCGACCAAGGATGAGTAAGAGATCATCAATCTCCAAGTGGAAGCAATAACTATTAGAGGGAAGACACTAATCAAATCACAAGCTGACTCATCTCCCTTACAGATATCTATATATGGATCCCTCACCCCAGAGATCCAGAGGCTGGAATTTTTCATATTATAAAGAATTGCTGTTGGTTTCTTGAGACAACATCATAAGTGTTGGGTGATCTAAGCTTTGTATGAGGTGAAGAAGGGCTTACTTGCTGAGAGGATGATGTTGGGTCAGAACAACTGGTTTTAACTCCCTTGGCTCTTTCCTGTTTATCAATAAAATCTATTCAAGTTTTCCTCCATACTCTTGTGTCATTTATGTTTTATGCATTTGTATGGTCAATTTACATCTGATCCTAGATTGTTTATGATTATAGACCCATGTTCTTGTATAGTGTCGTGCTACTATGATCCTACAGGTACTCTGTGAAGCTGGGCGTACAAGGGAGCAAGTAGCGAAAGGCTATCAAGAGAGAGAGGAATCAAACTAGGATATTAGCACAAGATAGAGGTTGGTCTTCTTTGTTCTTCTCTCATCTATATTTGATAAAGGAAAAATGAAAGTAGCTTTACTTTGTTTGTTTCTAAGGTAGCTACCACACCTTAGTGGGATAAGCAGTTCTGTGTAGACACTTTTCCCTGTAACATCATCTCAGACCTTTTGGTTTATCCATTCGTTGAGTGTGACTCGGAGAGAGCCCTCTCCTACTCTCGTAGGGCTAGCTACGAGACTGAGCGTGGTTTGTGGTTACCCTGATTTTCGCCTTCTTTTAGCCTGAGGCGGATTCAAGCGCTAACATAATGGCGACTCTGCTGGGGATTTGATTACAAAATTGTTTGCTTGTAGATTGTCTTGTCCCAGGACATATCTCAAGTTTAGATCTGATGTTGATGGTGAACAACGATCAGACATAAGAAGATGGCTGAAATAATTCACCTGGCGACTCCATTTGCGATGGATCAGATTGCAAGAAGATATGCTCCCATGAGCCGAGATCACATTCCAGGCTTTCAAATAAAATTCTGAAGGTAGATTGGTCAAAGAATCTACCTATGTTTAAAGATGAGGGTAAGAAAGATGCTGCTTTACATCTAGTTCGATTTCACATGCATATTCACAAGTTGAAGGTTGATTTTCCTGAAGATTGCTTAATGAAGATATTCATGGCCACTCTAGAAGGTGAAGCCCAATCTTGGTATGAAAGCTTTCCGCCTGCTTGTATTTACAGTTTAAAGTATTTTCATGCCATGTTCATTTAAAGATATAAAGACTCTTATCCATCATTGAATCTAGTTCATGATTGTTGCAAGCATGCTTATGGTTTTATTGAGAGCCTTGAAAACTATTATAAGGATGATAATTTTATGAATTATGAAATCATGGAAGCCCTGTATGAAATTCCTTTTCAGTAGTGTAAAGACAATCATGAAAATTTGCAGCATGATCAAGATTTTAGTATGGTGGAAGATGAAGGAGTTTTGCATCTTGATAGTTGACATGAATTACATGAAATAGATCATTAGGTTGGAGAGTTCCATATGGCTGAAAGTGATGAAAGAAAAGGTGTCGTTTCAGATTGGTCCATAGAAGAAAACAACGATTTGAGTCCAAATGTTATCATGTCATTAGAACAAAGCCTTCATGAAGAGGTAATCCAATCAGCTCATGGACAACAAGATGAGAGCTTTGCCCAAGTAAGTGAAAAACTTTCTTTGGATGAATTTATGGTAGATGATAAAAATGTTAGTATTGGGTTTCAAGAATCATCCGAAGTTGCTTTTCTCATGATTGATGAATGTGATGAATGTAATGAGAATTTGGCTATCATATCATGTCAAGATGATCAGAAATATATTCAGACTATAACCAACCAGACCATTATGGATTCCATTTCAGATTCTTCCTCATATGTTTCATGTTTTGAAGTGTTCTTTGAAGAGGAAATCCACTCATCTGCTTGTTCAGAATTTTTTGAGGACTAGGAACATTATGAAGGAAGATCAAAATCAAAAGAAAAAGACATCTTGTTTCTTCAACATGAGGTAAATCTTCATGTTTTTCATGATCCAATGGCAAATTTGTTGCAGACAGCAGTGAAGGTCATTATTGCAGTATTCAGTGATGAAGGAGATCATGGCCAATTATGTTTTTGGATGCCCAGTTACCGGTATCAATTGTTGACTAGAAGGTCTGATCGGAAGAATCAGTCAAGAAGCCATCTTCTTGATTGGTTACATTGGCAGTTTGATATAGTTTGATGATATGTAGTCTTGTAAGAAATAAAGGTGGTCATGTACTACCACCAAGCTTTAAGTTTTGAGTTCAGTCAAGTTTTTTAGTCATGTCAGTTTGCATTGAGTCAGTTTGAGTCAAGTTTCATGTAAATAAATTGAGTCATGTTGGAATAATAGACTCCATAGCCCAATGGACAAAGGCACTGTCTGCTCACCCCAAAGATCTATGGTTCTTGGCACCTCCAAGGAGCTACCATCCCCCATTGGAGCCAATGTTAGTGTCAGTCTCTGCAGCCTTCCTCCAGTGATCAAATATGCTCTTACACAAGTGATTTTAAGGTGTCAAGGTCAAATTTTATCATTTCAGTGAGTCTTCAAGTAAAATTGGTCACTAGGCATTAGGCCTAGGGTTTGCTTTCACTCCTTTCAAAGTGGTCCAGATGTTAGTCAATGTCACCATTCAGATGATTCTAACATCATTCAAAGGGTTGTCATCATCATGTAAAGTTTCATTGGGTCATTTCACACCTTGTTCATGTTTCAGTTGTGCCAAGGCAAGGTTCATTTCCCTCTCATAGGGTTTTGAAGCTAATTTCTCTTGGATGGTAAAATCATTGGAAAAACTTGTATCCTGATGTTCATACACCTTTCGCTATCCATAATATACCTTATCAAACACTTCCCCTCACTGAGATTCCCCAAATTCCTCATTTTCGCACAAAGCCTAGTTTCTTGCTACAACCGGGAAATTTTCTATGGTTGGGCCCGTGTTTTGCCTTTTCGTACCCCTTCCCCACACTCAATTTTTGAGATTCGAATTTCCCTTACTTCCTAACATCCCTCCATACCTCCCAAAATTTCCTCAAGAATTTAGAAGCTCCCAATCCCCTTCATTTCGCTTCATTTAGGAAAATCCCTTGTCCCACATATTGGGATATGTTTCACTCAAATGATGTTTATGAGCAATCAAAGATGAATTCAGGAAAACTGAGAGAGGTTTTTGTCCACAATAGACCAGGGAAGAAAACAATCCTTCACTTTTTACACAAATGTCATGGTTTTGAAGAAATGTCAAAAATACAATTGTCTCGGGAGAATTGATGCACCTCTGGAGCGACCTTGGGAAAATCACGTTTCTCCTAGCTTGGTTGTCCAAATGATTTTCTTGATGATCAAAATGATAACTAGAGACAATTATCTTTCCATTAAGCTATCATGAGCTCAATTTGGAGTTGAGGAAGGCATTCAAAGGTTGACTGCAATAGCACTCTGCCTTGAGGCAGCCTCATTTGGCACAGTTCGACCAGTATTTGGAAATTTGATGTTTGACAGAGCAAATAAAATACAAATTTCAAAATTCTAGTTGGGTTAGAAAGTAGACTGGTTATGCTTTCCAATGAGCTATTGTGAACTCAATTTGGGGTTGAGGAAGGCATTCAAAAGTTGACTGCAACAGCACTCTGCCTTGAGGCAGCCTCATTTGGCACAGTTCGACCAGTCTTGGGAGATTTGCTTTTTTACAAGGCCAATGAACTCCAAATCGAAAAACTCTGATGGGGTTGGAAACTATACTCAAATACCTTTCCAATGAGCTATCCTTGACTCAATTTTGACATCGGGAAGGCCTCCAAACGTCACCTGGAAAAGAGCGTGACACACAGGAGGAGGAGCACGACGGTTTTATATTTATTTTCACTCCATATGGTCAGTTATACAAGTGGCAAAGGAAGGAAAAGGGTCACCCAAGCCATGTGTCATGTTTTTGGTGCTGCACCTGTAGCTGATGCTTCACTCTCCACCTTCATTTTGTGACCCTTGGGCATTCTATCTCTTCATGACACATTCTATATATTGTATGCAAACGATTTGCAAACCAATTTTTGGTTGGCTGGCTGGTAACTTCTGGGAGACCGTGGGAAAGAAACTTGGTTTCTGCATTGTATATTTTTACAGAGAATTAATGAAAGGCAGCGGCTCTGTTTCATGATATTCTTGTGGTTGTGAGTATAGCAAGTGTGTCTCTTATGTTTCATATGTACCTTGTTATGTTCCATATTTCATTTCATATTCATTTCTGGTGAAGTTTTTCGAATGAGATTAGGTAGAATTCAATTTTATTGCTCTACCTAGAGGAAAATTTCATGTTAGTGTTCATTATTCTGTTGAAAAGGATTCATCTCCTATGCCCTTTTCATCTTCTTAATCGATCTCTCCATTCCGCCATATTTTAAAACTAAATTGCTATGCTTTCCGCCTACTTTGCCTCACGAAATAATTTGCTCCTTTATGTTAAGTTCTCTATTCATTGAGGTCCAGTGGTCCCATAACATCCCAGAAACACAATCACTTTTAAAAATCTTTTCCAAAGTCTTTTTTCACTTACTAGCCTAAGTTAAACACAGCATTGTAAGTCATCTCAGACCTTTTGGATTATCCATTCGTTGAGTGTGACTCGGAGAGAGCCCTCTCCTGCTCTCGTAGGGCTAGCTACGAGACTGAGCGTGGTTTGTGGTTACCCTAATTTTCGCCTTCTTTAAGCCTGAGGCAGATTCAGGTGCTAACACCCTGCTATCGATCTTCCCACTGATCTGACAGTCCACACTTCATCTGAATGGTGTTATACGCTCAACCAATCACCACCATTAGATCATTTCCGCCAGATATAATGGCTATCATGCATATCCCTTGGGAAACAAGAGAAAGGGATACCCGCTTGATAAAGTAGTTTCCTCTATCTCCTTCGCTACTATGTGGTGCGTGGTGGATGGAATCGAGCGGGCTCCGACATAGAAACCATTTTTGCTTGAATAAAACCACTCCTGGGCATTATCCTTCAAGCACCTCCTCCGCCTGATAGCCGTTCGATCTACCCATCTAAGATCTGACGGCTCGGACTTGTTCCGCTCCCACCACTACTTCAATCCTTTGGCGATTGATCTCCTCCGTCCATTCCTTCTGATCCAATGACCTTTGTTCACGATCACCACAGTTCATCCTCCACCACTTGACCAACATCCCAACCGTCGATCCACACCATCCAACACCCCACATGCCCCCGTAACCCACTTCCCATCAATCACCTGGAGAAGAAATTTGTTGGCTTTGTCAGTGTTTTTGATAGTCAGACTGTGGAACTGAGATAACGGAATGCATGACCAAAAAGGGAAAAAACAACAACACTATGCAGCCGAACTAACAGAAATGATCATGGAACATCACAACACGAGCGAACCACCTGACAACATAAAAACATTACCAGAATTTGATTACCGTGTTTGTTAGAAACAGAGCTCTCTGAGCTCATTTTTGTCTCGTTATGGCATCAAGGAGTTATGAGACATATGGGATAGATTAAGACATCTTGAGCCTCATAGAGTTCGAGAGTATTGTAAAAAATCCTATAAATGGTTGAAAGTTGGAAGGAATAAGGGTTCAACTTTTGGAGACTGTGGATACTTTGTTCCTCCCAGCATCTCATCTTCATTCCAGCAATACAAGCTTATTTTGTTGTTAGATTTTCAATCACCATCTTCTCCTCTGTTCTAAGCTTGCACTTGAATAGGTTATTCATGTTTTCTTTTGTGTCTAATGCCAGATAACTGTCATCTGATCTCTGCATTGATAAATTAGCTTTTCAAGCTTCATTTAATTTATGTAGCTAGCCATTCATGTTTATGTATGTATCTACTGGTATAGTCAGGATTCTCCATCTATGCATCGAATCTATAAAATATTGAGCATTAGTGGTCGAAAGCCTTGTCAAGTTGAGGGTGTTCATGCATGTCTTGAGTGAAAATAGAGTTGAAATAGTCAACTGACTTGATCCAAACCCCAATCCATTCCAATCGTTCAAAGAATGATATTGAAGATTTATATGTTACCAGGCATCTTCGAGCTACAACCTAGGAGAGTTTCCTGGAGTGCTAACATAATTGGCACCACTGCCAGGGAGAGGAGACTGAAGCTCAGCTTCCCTAGAGGACGAAACAAATCCAACTTTGATGATAGACAAAGCTTGGACACTATTTGGGTTGTAATCATCTATCTGGTGACTCTACTGGAGGACGAACCTCTTGGCAACTCCACTCCATAGTGCTGGCTCAGTTTGTGAGGCATACTCAGAGAAATCCTTAGAAGCCACGAGCTGACCCGGTACCTGACCCTGAAAAAATCATCAAAGAAAGAAAGGCATTACAGAAAGGAGAATTAGCTTTAGCTAGTCCTAAACAATATTCTAGATCCCTCCAAGAAAATCCTGTAATAGAACAAATACATGTTGAGAGTATAGCATCTAATACTAGCAGTGAAGAAAATATCTCAAAGATTCATAAAGCTCCTTATTCTTTAGGTTCTTCTTTTTTTGTAAGTCCAAAGGAAGCCTCTCCTCCTATCCATAATACTCCTTTGGTTATATCAATCACTCCTCAACCCTCTGTCATTCAGACTTCCAGTACCCTTATAGCCGCCACAGCTATGGCAGGACCATAAGCCCCTACCAAAATGGAAAGAATCATAGTTGCTAGGCATGGACCTCTAGTACTACCCACTCCTTTGAATGCCATGACTATTGGAGAATATCAGAAGTATATGACTAAGTTCACTGGGACTAAAGGTGTTACATCTGAGGAACATCTTGAATCATTCTATAGCTATGCTGATAACCTAGACATTAGTGAAGATGATGTATGGATGAGAGTCTTTGTCCAAAGTCTAGATGGAGAGGCTAGAAAATGGTTCAGAGAACTGACCCCAAGGTCTATAACATTTTTTGAGGCTTTATATCATGCATTCCTAAGGCATTGGGGGGATAAGAAGAGCCTAATCTACTACCACACCGAGTTTGGGAACTTAAAGAGGGAAAATGGTGAGTTGTTGTTTGATTTTAATAAGAGGCTTAACCGCATATACAACAAGATACCAACTGAAGTAAAACCCACCACCACCTCTGCTAAAATCACCTATGCCAATGCCTTTGATTCAGACTTCTATCTATTGTTGAGGGAGGGACGATGTGCTACCTTGTCTGATATGTAGGATTCAGCCTTGGCAGTGTAATCAAACATCATGGATGCAAAGAAGCTCAAGGGGAATATTGATAGAAGGAGACATAGGGAAGAATATTTATCATCTTCAGATCCCAAGATAGATAAAATGACCAGGATGATAGAGTCATTAACCTCTGAAATCTCCAAATTAAAGGTTGAGCAACACCTTGGGAAAGGAAGAGTTCCTAATACCTTTGCTCCTAGAAATCCAAATCCATATAGAAGAGCTAATGAGCAGTTGCAGATTCTGCACAGAAGTAAAGATTCTAATGAAGACCAAAGGGTGAAGACCCCTTTCCAAAATGTAGTCATGGAAGAAGAGCAGTTTGAAGAAGATGATGAGATCCATTGTCTGGATGACAAAGGCAATGCCTCCTTTTTTACGTTAGCTGCCTATGAAAAGTCATTTTTCAATGACCAGATCAACTAGGAGTGGGATGGTGGTGTTGTTCTGCAAACTGATGATCAACATAGATATGATTTGAGGTCAAAGATGAATAATGCCAAGGAAACTCCTATTCAGAAAGATGTTGTCCCTGCAATACAACAAGGTAATTAGCAAAAACGACTGGTAGTTGATCCCATCATCCTCAAAGCTCTAGCTCACGAGGTAAGAGGCCTTGACAAATCTCCTTCTCCTTTCAATTTTCAATTGGAAATTCAGAAGCTAAGAATACCTATACCTCTGATTGAACTAGTGAAGAATGAGTCCTTCAAGAAATCTATCCTCAAGGCCCTTGAGCCTAAAGACATCCAAGCATCCACTGACTATGTAAATCTGCAAGATGATAGACCAGCTGTTGTTCTCAGCCCAATGATTGAAAATTATGATGACAGATCCCCATCATTCTATGTCTCTTTGACTATTAATGAAAAAATCCTTCACAATTACCTTCTGGGCATAGGAGCTAGCCATAATCTAATGCCCAAGGCTGTTATGGATGAGTTGGGTCTTGACATCACCAAGCCTTATCATGACCTATTTTCTTTTGACTCTAGAAAAGTGAAATGTTTGGGATTAATCAAAGACCTAGCCATCACCTTGTCTTAGCTTCCCATGAAGAGCATGATGATGGATATTGTGGTAGCACATGTACCGCCCAAGTTTGGCATGTTGCTTTCTAAAGGTTGGATCAAGAGATTAGGTGGAACATTGCAAAATGATTTGTCCTATGCTACTATCCCAGTTTTTGGAGGTGAGAGTAGGAGATTAAACAGAGAAGCTTAGTTGGCTTATATCATTAGTGATGAAAGGAATCCCACTAATCATCCCATATATGCTGTAGACATTGATTTTGGAGCTTGTATTCTTCAGATTGAAGAATCCCAGTTGGCCTCCATGTAGCTTAGGAAACTGGTTTGCCAGATCACAGAGGAAGAAGGCCCAAAAATTTGGGACATGTTCTTTGATGGAGCTTTCTCTAAGGAAGCTGTAGGGGCAGGTGTGGTCCTTGTGTCCCCCACACAAGCATGCATTCATTTATCTTTAATTTTAACTTTTTTGGTCACAACTAACATAGCAGAGTATGAAGCCTTGATATTAGGCTTAAAAGCTGCTAAAGAAATGGGCATCAAAGGTCTAAAGGTGTTTGGAGATGTAGACCTTATCATTTAATAGGTGAACAAAAATTTCCATGCAAAGCATCCAAGGTTGAAAGCATATGGAGATGAGGCATGGAAGCTCAAGGGTTCTTTTAATAGTTTCAGCATTTCTTACATCCCTAGAACGAAGAACCAACTTGTTGATTCCATTACTGTGTCTGCTAGCACGTTTATTCCTCCATTGCCTCCTAAACTGACTTATGAAGTTCAGGGGAAATATAGACCATCTCTGCCTGATAATGTCAAACACTGGAAAGTATTTGAAGATGATGATGAAATTAATAGGTTTTTACAAGTCTTTGATGAATTTTCTTAAATGCACATTGACCAAAAAAACGAAACCATTGAAGAATGCAACCAGTCCAAGATAAAGGACAAGATTGGTCAAGATAGCATTGTTTAACTGCCTAGTAACCATATACCCAAAGAATTGGTGCCCCTAGAGAAGCTGTTTGATCATAAAGATGTACCTTATAAGCCTGCCAAAAAAGAAAATGAGTCTGCAGTTCATAGACATAATGTGGGGAGTCCAGCCCATCCAAAGTACATAAATCTATCCACTCACTTGTCTTCTGTGAAAAGTTCCGAGTATTGCACCCTGATGAAACAATTTATTGATATTTTTTCTTGGGAGTACAGTGATCTTAAGACCTACAACACAAACATCATTCAACATAAGATTCCACTGGAGAATAACACCATCCCTTTTAAGCAGAAATTAAGACCTATCAGCCCTCTTATTGCCTTTGATTGAAAAGGAAATCAAGAATCTACTGGATGCCAAGATCATAGTTCCCCTAAGGTATTCAAAGTGGATAACTAACCTTATGGTAGCTGTTATCACCCCAAGAAACTCTCCTAGGTTGTAGCTCGGAGATGCTCGGGAACATTACAAACTCAACTTAATGTTGGAAATGGATGAATGGAACACCCCCAGACTACAAGGATTTAGACCACCAATTACTAACAGTTTAAGGATTGGGTGAATATGGATAATATTGACCACACCAGCAGATGCACAAGACCCTGTGATGGCTAGCTGCAACCAGTAAAAGGTCTGCAAATCTAATTCCCTAGTGCATATACAAGATGACAGCTCTCAATCACTAAGTGAAAATAAACCTGATTAACAGATTCACTGATACATGCAAGATTCAAACACAGAGGTAGGATGACAGCTCCTCTAATGCTATACATCAAGAGTTCAAAAAAAAATGCATATCAAGCATAGCCTAGAACAGAAAAGAGATGGAAAGTGAGCAATTAACAACAAAAGAAGCTTGTATTAGTTGAAAATGAAGACAAGACGCTGCAAGTATCAAAGCAGTTACAGTCTATAGAATTCGAACCTTACATCAAAGAACAACCATCAACCCTAATTACATCTGTTTTTGGGTATATATAGAGTTTGATTACAAAAATGTTCTGCTATCCTAGGCGTGGAGGGGTCATAATGGACCACTAACCGCTTTAACTGCCTGGCAGAACTTCTGAGTGCAATTTCTTGCAATAGTGAATGATTTGATCTTCTCGGGTGCTCTGTTGTCTTTCTCGGGCAGGTGGAGTGTTATATGGGATGAAGTCCCATAGCTACTGAATGTGTTTACTTGCTTGGCTCTGTACCTTTCCTTCTCGGCCACATTGTCAGTGGAACGAAGTTGTTGAGGAGGAAATGTGCCTGGTACCGAAAATTGACTACCTTTGTCCTTTCGGGAGCATAGAATGGTTACAGTACATGGATTGCATAGTGGGCAGAGTAGTCGAATGGCGGAGCAATATCGGTCGTTGGATCGGGCGGGTAAACGATGAAGATGAGCCAACCAGGAGATTGGAGGAGGCGGGAGCAGGGTGATCACATGCCGTTGGATCTCGGGCAGGCAGATCCAACGGTCATCGGGCATGGAAGATGCATGGAGTTTATCGGGCAGGGAGAGCGGGCTTGAGCGGTAAGTGGTATTGCTCTCACCACTATCAGGGGTCGAGCGGTAATCGTACATGGCCAAGCGATCCTAGTCATTGCACGACATGTGGAAGTGGGGAAACACAGAAACCGCTTTTTATCACGAGTTAATGTGCGGCTATGTTGTGGCAGCGAGGGAAGCGATTACCATATGATCGTGGCGGAGGTGATCGGATGGTAAGGATTTATCCATGCAGTTTTCTTGAATGAGGCAGAGGACCGTTAGATCAAGGTGCGATGACCGGTGGCCACGATGACGGGTGACGATGGGTTATGGAGGCGTGAGGGTACATGATCATGGCTATATGGGGCTTTAGGTCTTAGCGTGCGAGCTCAAGAGCAAAGGTTTATATATGATTTTTAAACCAAAAAGCATATGTAAAGGAGATAAGAAGGGGATGGACGAGGAAATGGAGAAAGGTGAGGACATCTGATGTAGGCCTTCTTTGAGTAGAACCAAGTTTCGAGCTTATTTATGCTCTTTGAACATCAACAACTTGTAGCAGAGCTAACACTGGCTCCTTTTGGGGATGAGATCCTCCCTGTGAGGTCTCAAGAAATTGCAGATCAATGCCTTTCCTGTGAAAATAAAACAACAAAATTTCCTAGTGTTCCATTGGGCATGGAGTCTAACTAATCTTACACTAAAACTAATAAAACAACATATTTACAACTTTAAGGCCAAAGACCTTAAATCACATAAATTTTCAGAAAACGCCCATTGACTGGGCCATCAAAAACCGCTTCTCCTCCCATACGTTTAAGCATGAAGGTATTGTCCCTTAGATCTGAGAAATAATAAAAGGCCTTGTCGAGAAGGCATCAAATTTCCCATGGTTTCCTTTCTTTTCTTTCAATGCATCCCATTTCATAACCAGATCTCCAACCTGAAAATTATCTAATTTTGTCT
Source organism: Pinus tabuliformis (assembly GCA_031772625.1). Taxonomy (NCBI): domain Eukaryota; kingdom Viridiplantae; phylum Streptophyta; class Pinopsida; order Pinales; family Pinaceae; genus Pinus; species Pinus tabuliformis. Next base: position 229,949,112 of record CM062807.1, on the reverse strand, counting down.
TTCTATCAAAAGCTTCCTTGATCTTCTTCTGATGTGCTGCTGACTTCTCAACTAGCTGTTCTCTAATCTGATGTACCTCTACTAAATCAATGATCCTTTTTCCCATGTCCTCTTCCTCATTGTGCTCTACTTGTAGGAACCTTGCCACTAGGAGAGCTAACTGAATTGGAAACATAGCCTCAATGCCACATACTAGCATGAACGGAGAATTCCTTGTGGATTTATTGGTGGTTACTCTGTCAGCCCACAGTGCATATTTGAGCTTAGAATCCAAGCTCCTTTTATTGTCATCTAGCAGCTTTTTAATTATCCTTATTAGGCTTTTGTTGGAAGATTCTGCTAGACCATTGCCTTGAGGGTAATATGAGGTGGAATGAACCAACTTAATGCCCATTGAGTCACATATCCACCAATTATTTTGTCCTAAAAACTGTTGCATTATCTGTGACTAATTTATATGGACAACCAAATCTAGTGAAGATATGCTTTGTCAAAAACCTCATGACCACATGATGATCAACCTTTCTGGTAGGGATGGCCTTAATCCATTTAGTAAACTAATCAGTGGCAACTAAGATCCATCTGTCTTGGCCATTGGAATGTGGATTGATCTCTCCAATGAAATCCAAGCCCCACTGCTGAAAAGGTCCATGGGCATGTATTGGTTTCAAGGGCGGAGACTTCAATTGCTGCTTTCCTTCAAATCTTTAGCACCTGTCACAAGATTTAACAAATTAAAAGACATTAGAAAACAAGGTGGGCCAATAGTACCCAGCACTGAGAATTTTGTGGGCTGTAGTTTTCTAATAATGATGCCCTCCACATATGCTGGAATGAAATTGCTGCATGACTTCAATGGATTGTTTTTTGTCCAGACACCTCAAAAGCATTCTAGATGGGTCCCTCCAATAGAGAAGATTTTCATGAATGGAATATTTTTCTGCCCTTAGATTAACAGTTCTGGCTTGGCTTGAACTAAGGCCTGGGGGGGTTTCTAGCTTCAACAAGAATCTAGCTATTGCAGAGTACCAATCACAAGAAGCTAGAGTTTCTGCTAATGACTGTTCTTTCCCTGGTTCAGCTGCTTCCTCTTCTTCTGTTTGACCATTTTCTACAATTGTGCCCATGTAATCTATGTCCAATGATCTGCAATTTTCTTCAACCATTAGTCTGGCAAGGCCCTGATCTCTGACAAGCCTGGTGGACTTCAATTCTATATTAAATTCAATTAACTTTGCAATCCATTTAGCCCTTCTTCCATCAGCAATAGGTTGTGTTAAGACATCTTTTATGGAAGTAGAGGGTACATATGCAATTATCTTGGAATGCAAAATATAAACTCTGAAAGCTTTCAAAGACTTGATAAGAGCATATGCTTGTTTCTCCACAATATTGTACCTCAGCTCAGCATCCCTTAAGATTTTGTTGAAAAAAGCCACTGGATGCTCTGAGCCTTCTTCATTTGCTTGCAATAAAACTACTGCAAGGGTGTCTTCAGAGGAAAATGAAAATATGTGGAACTCCTGGCTGTAATCTAGACTTCTTAAAGTGGGAGCCTCCATAATAGCTTTCTTAATGGACTCAAAAGATATTCTTGCTATATCAGTCCATTTGATCTCTGACCCCTTTCTCAACATGGAGGTAATGTGCTTTACGAGTTTTGCAAAATTTGGGATAAACCTCCTCACAAGATTTATTTTTCCCAGAAAGGACTGGATGTCCTTCTTTGATCTTGGGATAGACAAGGTCTGTATTTCTCTTATTCTTTCTAGGTCAATTTTGACACTTGTAGTAGAAACAACATGTCCTAACAGCTTGCCCTCCTCTAAAGCAAGCTATGACTTTTTAGGATTGACTGAAATCCCAAACCTTCTGCACTTCAGGAACACTTTCTTTAAATGCTGCAAATGGTCATGATGGCTTCTGGAGTATACTGTTATATCATCAAAGTAAATAAGGACAAACTTGTCCTTCTCCCCTACAAATGCTATATCCATAGCTCTCTGAAAGGTGGCTCCAGCATTCATCAATCCAAAAGGAATCTTGGAACACATAAAAGTGCCCCAAGGAGTGGTGAATGTAGTCTTCTCTTGGTCATCTAGATGTACAACATCCTGGTTATATCCTGAAAATCCATCCATGAAAGACATCACTTTGGCTCCTGAGACTTTCTGCAGGAAATGCTCCATCTTGGGTAGAGGATAATTGTCTTTCTTAGAGCATTTGTTTAAGTTTCTGAAATCAACACAGAGCCTGATTTCTCCACTTTTCTTCCTTACCAATACTAAATGGGCTACCCATTTTGAGTATTTGAGAGGAACTATGATTTTGGCAGCCAGTAATTTTTTTATTTCTTTTTCAATCAAAGGGAGGAGGAAAGGATTTATGGGTCTCAGCTTCTGCTTGAAAGGTATGGTGTCTTTCTCTAAAGGAATTCTATGTTGGATACTATTTTTTTCATATGTTTTCAGGTCACTATATTCCCAGGTAAAGACAATAGCAAATTGCTTCATTAAGTTGCAGTACTCAGAACTTTGGTTAGCAGACAGATGAGTGGACAGATTTATGTATCTTGGCTGACCTGGACTCCCTATATTATGCTTACAGATTGCAGATTGATCTTATTTTTAGACATCCTTATAAGGCACATCATTCTAGTCAAGTAGTCTCTCTAGCGGAATTAGACCCTTAGGTATATGATTGCTGGGCAGTTGAACAATGATATCTTTGCCAATTATGTTTCTAAGCTAGGATTGGGGACTTTCTTGCAAGGATTTATTCTCTTGGTCAATTTGCATTTCTGAAAATTCATCAATGACATGCAGAAACCTATTTACTTCATCATCATCCTCAAAAACTTTCCAATGTTGGACATTATCAGGCAGGGATGGTCTATATTTCATATTGACTTCATACACTAGTCTGGGAGGCATGGGAGGAATAAACATGCTAGCAGACACAGTAAGGGAATCAACGAGCTGATTTTTTACTCTAGGGATATATGAGATACAAAAATCATCAAAAGAATATTTAAGTCTCCATACCTCATCTCTGTATGCTTTCAGCCTTGGGTGCTTTGCTTGGAATGTTCTGTTTACTTGTTGAATGATAAGATCAGCATCTCCAAACACCTTTATATTCCTCATTCCTCTGTCTTTAGCTGCATTAAGGCCCAATAGCAGAGCCTCATACTTTGCTACATTGTTTGTGGCTTGAAAATCCAGCTTGAAAGACAGATGTGTGCTTTCTTGTTTTGGAGATATCAGCACCACCCCTGCTCCTGCGGTCTCCCTGGAACATGCTCCATCAAAGAACATCTCCCAAACCAGACCTCCTTGCTCTCCCTCAGCTTGATTTGTTGGCTTCTTGATTTGCCTTGAGGCCTTCTGGGATTCTTCAATTTGGAGAATACAAGCTCCAAAGTCAGTGTCCACAACATAAATGGGATGATTAGAAGGATTCTTCTCATCACTGATGATGTAGGCCAGCTGTGCTTCTTTGTATAATCTCCTGCTTTCTCCTCCAAAAACTAGGACAGTGGCATAAGATAAATCATTATGTAGTGTCCCACCTAGTCTCTTAATCCATCCTCTGGACAGCAGGATGCCAAACTTAGGAGGGACATATGCCACCACAATATCGATCATCATGCTCTTCATGGGTAGCTGAGTTAGGGTAATGGTTAGACCTTTAATCAACCCCAGACATTTCACCTTTCTTGAATCAAATGAGAATAAATCATGATATGGTCTGGTGATGTCAAGGCCTAACTCTTCCATGGTAGCTTTAAGCATCAAATTGTGGTTGGCCCCTGTGTCTAGCAGGAAATTGTGGAGGATTTTGTCATGAATGGTTAAAGAGACATAAAATGATGGAGAATTATTATCAGCAGGTTCTATCATGGGGCTGAGCATGACTGTAGGCTTGTCATCTTGCAAATTGACATAGTCAGTGGGGATTTTTGTGGCTTTCAGCTCAAGGGCCTCAAGGATAGGCTTTCTAAAAAACTTCACTCTTTACAAGTTCTAACAGAGGCACATATATTTTTAACTTCTGGACTTCTGATTCCAAACTGAAAGGGGAAGGGGACTTATCAAGACCTCTTACCTCTTGAGTGGGTGCTTTGAGGATGATTGGGTCAGCTGCTAGATTCTTCTGTCTGATATTCTATTGCTCTATTTGGACAACAACTCTTTGGGTAGGGTTCTCCTTGAAATTGTTTGCTTTTGACCTCAAATTATACCTTTGTTGTTCTCCAGTCTGCAAAACAGCCCCTCCATCCCACTCTTTACTGATTTGGTCTTGTAGTAATGATTCTTCATATGCAGCCAATGTCAAAAAGGTAGCACTACCTTTATCTTCCATGTAATAAATTTCATCCTCTTCTTCAAACCGCTTCTCCTCCATGACTACATTTTGAAAAGGAGCCTTAACTTTCTATTCTTCATTCGCTTCTTTACCCCTTTGGATTATTTTCAAATTTTCATTTGCTCTTCTGAATGGATTTGGATTTCTTGGAGAAAATGTGTTTTGAAACTTTGTTTTCCTAGAACTTTGCTCAACTTTTAGCTTAGATATCTCAACAACTAATGACTCTATTATTTTAGTCATTTTATATAACTTGGGTTCTGAAGATGAAGTGGAGGAAGAAGAAGCCTCACCTCTCTGCCTTCTTCTATCAGCATGTGTTTTGAGATTTTTTGCAGCCATGATATTTGATTCCACCTCTAGTGCTGCATCCTACATATTAGCTAGAGTGGCACATCTTCTTTCTCTCAAAAGCAGGTAGAAATCCAAGTCAAAAGCATTGGCATAAGTGAGTTTGGTAGAGGTGGGGGTAGGCTTTACTTGAAATGGTATCTTACTATACATACGGTTAAATATTTTATTAAAATCAGGCAAAGATTCCCCATTCTCCCTCTTTAGGTTTCCAAACTCTGTATGGTAGTAGAGCAGGTCTTTTCTATCCTTCGTTCAGGAGAATATTTTTTGTGTAGAAAGTCTCAAATTCAGGATCTTCTGCTGCACAGATCTCCTAGGAAACAAAATCATAGGCACGTAAGTTTAGAGCTAGACCTCTCAGGCCTCCCCGACTGGATTCTACCATAGAGGCCAACGATAGACAATAACTCCCCCCCGAACACATCTCACAACTTTCATCGTACTGTGCTCTCCAAAGAGAAACTCTTCCAAACAGGTGATGAGTTGAAATCCCATTTTAGGGATTCTTGTAGTTCTGGGCTATCCAGCTACAAGAGAACCAGGAACGGAGAGCTCTCCCCTTTTTCCACCTGAGTCACATTGCTTCAGGAATTCATCATCCAATGTCTCAATTTCTATTATGGACCTATGGGGCAATTCTATAAACCACTTTCTAGCCTCTCCATCAAGGCTCTGAACAAACACTCTCATCCACACATCATCCTCACTGATATCTAGGTTATCAGCATAAATATAAAAAGACTCAAGGTGTTCTTCAGCTATTAACCCCTCTGTACTAGTGAATTTGGGTATATATTTATGATATTCTCCCGCAGGCATATCATTCAAAGGAACAGGCAAGACTAGGGGTCCATACCTAGCAACTATGATTCTTTCCATCTTCGTGAGAGCTTGCTGGCCTGCCATGACTGGGATAGGTGGAAGGCTACTGGCAGATTGAATGGTAGGAAGTAATGAAACAGATGATAGAAATGAAGGAAATTGATGGACTGTACGACAGGCTTTCTTTGGCCTGAGATCCAAAGGGGAACTGATTGAACAAGGAGCTGTATGAATCTCTGAAGGTATTTTTTTACTAACAGTGCTAGGCTCTAAATCTTCAAACTGAATATCCTCAGCTATAACCTTCTCCTTCAAAGATACATAAGATTTCTTGGGCTTACCTGATCCTGATGCTCCTTTCTGTGATGTTTTCTTCTGCTTAGTAATCTTCTCAGGGTCAGGCACTAGTTGAGCTGGTGATTTCTAAGGATTTCTCCGGTTATGCCTCACAAACTGAGCCAGAACTGAAATGTGGAGTCACCACCAGGTAGATTCTCCAGTAGAGTCGCCATATAGATGATTACAACCAGAAATGTGTCCAGACTTTGTCTATCATCAAAGCTGTAACTATTTCATTCTCCCAGGGAAGCTGAGCTTCAATCTCCTCTCCCCGACAGTGGCGCCAATCAATGTTATCACCCCAAGAAACTCTCCTAGATTGTATCTCGGAGATGCTTGGGAACATTACAAAACTAAACTTAATGTTGGAAATGGATGAATGGAAGGAATGATGCATGTTCAAGCAAGATAACCACTCCTATTTTGCTTGACTCTAGACATGCGTGAACACCCCCAGACTACAAGGCTTTAGACCACCAATTACTCACAGTTTAAGGATTGGGTGAATATGGAGAATATTGACCACACCAGCAGATGCATAGGACCCTGTGATGGCCAGCTACAACCAATAAAAAGGTCTGCAAATCTAATTCCCTAGTGCACAGACAAGATGATAGCTCTCGGTCACTAAGTGAAAGGAAACCTAATTAACAGATTCACTGATACATGCAAGATTCAAACACAGAGGTAGGATGACAGCTCCTCTAATGCTATACATCAAGAGTTCAGAAAAAAATTCATATCAATCACAACCTAGAACAGAAAAGAGATGGAAAGTGAGCAATTAACAGAAAAAGAAGCTTGTATTAGCTAAAAATGAAGACGAGACGCTGCAAGTATCAAGCCGGTTATAGTCTCCAGAAGCCGAAGCTTACATTAAAAAAACAACCATCAACCTTGGTTACATCTGTTTTTTGGGTATATATAGAGTTTGATTACAAAATGGTTTTGCTATCCTAGGCATGGAGGGGTCATAATGGACCACCAACCACTTTAACTACCTGGCAGAACTTCTGAGTGCAATTGCTTGCTGTAGTGAATGATTTGATCTTCTCGGGTGTTCTGTTGTCCTTCTCGGGCAGGTGGAGTGTTATATGGGATGAAGTCCCATAGCTATTGAATGTGTTTACCTGCTCGGCTCTGTACCTTTCCTTCTCAGCCATGTTGTCCGTGGAATGAAGTTGTTGAGGAGGAAATGCACCTGGTACCGAAAATTGACTACCTTCGTCCTTTCGGGAGCATAGAATGGTTACAATACGTGGATTGCATAGTGGGCGGAGTAGTCGGATGGCGGAGCAATATCGGTCATTGGATCGGGTGGGTAAACGGCAGAGATGAGCCAACCAGGAGATCGGAGGAGGCAGGAGCGGGGTGATCACAGGCCGTTGGATCTCGGGCGGGTAGATCCAATGGTCGTCAGGCGTGGAAGATGCACGGAGTTTATCGGGTAGGGAGAGCGGGTTTGAGCGGTAAGTGGTATTGCTCACACCACTATCGGGGGTCGGGCGGTAATTGTACACGGCCGAGTGATCCTAGTCATCGCATGACACGTGGCGGTGGGGAAACATGGAAACCGCTTTTTATCGCGAGTAAACATGCGGCTATGTTGTGGCAGCGGGGGAAGAGATCATCGTCTGATCATGTTGGAGGTGATCGGACGGTAGGAATTTATCCATGTGGGTTTCTTTGAATGAGGCGGAGGACCATTAGATCAAGGTGCGACGATCGGTGGCCACAATGACAGGTGACAATGGGTTACGGAGGCGCGAGGGCACATGATCATGGTTATATGGGGCTTTAGGTCTTAGCGCGCGTACTCAAGAGCAAAGGTTTTTATATGAATTTTAAACCAAAAAGCATATGTAAAGGAGATAAGAGGGGGATGATGAGGAAATGGAGAAAGGTGAGGACATCCGATGCAGGCCTTCTTTGAGTAGAACCAAGGTCCTAGCTAATTTCTGCTCCTTGAACATCAGCAACCTGTAGAAGAGCTAAAAGTAATAAGAAAGAATAATGGAGAAATTAGGCTTTGTGTTGACTTTAGGAATCTGAACAAATGCTCTAAAAAGACAACTACAACTACCCCGCTACCTAAGATGGAGCACTTGCTGCAAAAAAGTTTCAGGGGCTAGAGTCATGTCTTTCTTAGATGGATTTTCAGGTTACAATTAGATTGTTGTACATCCAGAAGATCAGGAAAAGGCCACCTTCACTACTCCCTGGGGCACTTTCATGTACTCCAAGATGCCTTTTGGACTGATGAATGCTGGGGCTACTTTTCAGAGGGCCATAGACATAGCCTTTGTGTTATAGAAATTTTTGTGCCTTACAGCATTGAGCATGAAATGTCCATAATCTAAGGGATCCATAGTCCTTAAACATGTTGTTCCTACCCCTAGAGGAACAAGGCTAACAAACCATAGCAATTCACAAAAGTTCTCCACCTGAAACTGCTCAAAAACAAGTCAATTCAGGATCATGTCAACTGCTCCATTGACCATCTGCGCTGAATGTCAGTGGCTCCACTGTCTACCTGCGTTGAATGTCAACTCCAACACTAGCTACCTGCACTGAGCGAGTTTGGAGAAGTGGCAGACTCATTCCTCAAGGTGTCAGAGCCCAGGAAGCTTCCAAAATGACACTTGCCTCAGGGAATTCGACTGGTGATGAGTAAGAGGTTCCAAATCTCCAAGTGGAAGCAAGAACCTCCAAGTGGACTCAAGAACTGACAGAGGGAGAGGACACTAGTCAGATCTCAAGCTGACTCATCCTCTCTCCAAACATCTATATATGGATCTCTCCTCCATGAGATCTGGAGGCTGGAATTTTGTTATTGCAAAGAATTGCTGTTGGTTTGAGACTGGAATCATTGGGTGCTTAATGCTTTGAAGGGGCTGAAGATAGGAATTCCATTTGCTGGGAAGGAGATGCTGGATTGGAGCCCTCTGGGTTGTATCTCTTCCTGAACCTTGTTATTCATCAATAAATCTATCTTGGTTTCTCCTATATGCTGATGTATTTTGATGTATAAATGTATTAGTGTATTTGGTTTATTTCTAATCCTAAACTAGTTATGAATGTGAACATTTGTCTTTGTGTAGTGTTCTTCTCTTGTCTCAAGTAGCTGTTCTCTTGTCGCAAGTAGCTGTTCTCTTGTGATCTTGCAGGAAGCTGTAGCTGGATAAGCAAGAAGGCAAGTAACTGTGAACACCCAAAGATAAGGGAGATTGGATCGAGGGACAAACGGAAGACACCGGTAAGTCTATTGATCTCTCTTCTTTCACATTTCACAAAGGAAGAAACCAGTGTAGCTGTATTCGTTTGTTGCTAAGGCACTGTCACACCTTAGGTGGATAGGATCGTCCTGCATAGGCATTTTTCCCCACAAAAAATTGGCGACTCCGCTGGGGACGATTTATTTATTCATTTCATTTGTGTTTCTATCATTTGTTTGCATCATAGACTTGACAGTAACAATCGAATTGCATCTTTCCCAGATGCAAAGTTGCTGCTTTGATCCAGTTGCTGGACTTGTCTATGATCTGAACAATGGATTCACAAATGATTTGATGATCCTTGTGATAGATCTTAGTAGCCCTCAAAGCATCCCTTTGATTATACCTTGCTTGTGTTTCTGATTTGGCCTGAAACTGTTGATTTTTGAGCAATTTGTGACCCAGAACCCGGGAGAAACGAGAGTTTCTCCTTCAGCGCAACTGCTGTGAAGGCAGTCTGCATTTCAACGCAGGTCCCGTGAAGGCTACCTGCACTGAATGTCAAATCCTCAGTGTTGAGGTTGCGCTGAACCAGTTTGGGCTTGTGCAGCTGGGGTTCTCTGCTCTTTGTTGCCCTGTTTTGATCTCTGTTTTTTGCAGCCTTTAACCAGCATAGGTACCAGTCAGATAACTCCTTTTCTTTGCTTAGATTCCGCCTCCTTTTGTACAAAAAGACTGTGAGTGTTTTTATGTGTTTGTGGCATCATTTACAGTTTTCCTTTGCATGAGTAAAATAGTCATCCTGTAGCCTTTGATTCAGATCTGATTGATTGTGATCTTAGAAGAGAGTTCATTGGCTGTTTGCAGATTGATTATACATTTACTTTTGCTTATTGGTTTGAATTTGTCTCTTTTAAGTTTCAAAACAAGTCTTTATTTCGAAAATCGTTAAGTGTCCTAATCTCTTCTATCTTCTCTGATTTCAAAAAAGTGAACTTGTTTGTATTGATCATTTAAAAGCAAATTCAAAGTTGTACAAAAAGCTTTCTTTGTAGGCATCAATACTAAGAAAGCGGAAAACAAACACCTGCATTGTGCATTTTGCATTTGATAGTTTGCATGATTGGATTTAGGAAAAGTGCATTAGAGTGTGCTGATTGCTCTTTGAGAAAAGATGGTGTCTTTCTTTTCCCTTAGTAGCTAGGATTTTCAAAGTTGAAAAGATATAAAGCTTGCTTATCATCTTTAGACTGCATTTAGGAATTTGTATCATACATCTCGTGGTGAACCTTGAAAGGCAAACTTTAAAAATATCAACCTAAAATAAACTGAATGAACCTAACAATGCTTTGTAACATAACGCACAACATAGAGGTCTAGGCTAGAGACGTGTTCCGGCGTCGTTAAGCCTAGTGACTGTCGATCTCGTGGAAGGTGGGTGATTCCTCCTGAGGGACGATAGCACTAGTACGGATTGTGCTCCCATGTACCGTCGCGTATATATTGGGAGACCCCTATAGGCATATATCCTTTATCCTTAGGAAGCCGTGTCGGCCGCCCTACTGATCGCAATGCAGTGAACACAGCATTCACGAAGATCGACCGCCCGTACCTTAAAAAGTATTCTGCGGTTTTGCAAAAAGTTTGGCACACCCTCTGCCTAGAACTCCAGAGCAGTTCCTTTTGGCCTTTTTCAGACTCTATAACGGAAAAAGTCCATCCGAGCATTTGTCACTTCGGGCTCGTTAAAACATCGAAGGAGACTAGAGCCATCTTTAGCTTTTTCTCGACTCTTTAAAACTGAAAAAGCAAGTTGTGTCTAAAGCTTCGTTAAAATTTATTTTAAACGGAACAATCACCCTTTAATTCTTGTGTTGATATTTAGGTTGAAAGATGGAGCACACCGACCAAGGAATTCCCCTTGGTGGAAATCCTAGTCCCTTCTCCTCTTGGGGAGATGTTGGTGCGCCCCACATGGCCACATTGTCACTTCCAGGACTGACAATTGGCCTGCTAGTCTGGCTCTTTTCAACCAATGTCGTTCAGAACATCACCATTCCTGAGTAGTCGAGTAAACAGTCAGACCAGACCAGAGTCGCCCACCAGCCTTCTACTTCATCTTCCTCTCCTCCTTCCTCTTCGCTTGACGGAACTGGTAAAACCAAAAACCAGGCTCCTAAGGAGAAGACAGAGAAGAAGAAGAAAGAAAAGAAGAAGAAGGAGCCAAAGGCGACTGGGGGCAAACGAGAGTCGTTTGACAAAAATCCACACACAGCACTGACCAGGCATAAATCACCATGCGTCATATGCAAGGGAGACCACTTCCATAGAGATTGTCCTTGTATCCCTCGAATACTAAGGGACTGGTCTCCCCGTTTGCACAATTCGGTAGCATCAACCTCTGATAGCCATGTTGATTGCTCACCATCAACTAGTGGGAGTGAAGCCCCAGGACAGAGAGGGAAAGCTAAATTTCCCTGCAGACTGTGTGAAGGCGATCACGCCATCCACCGTTGTCCCTTCTTAAATGAGGCTAAAAGAGTTCTGGAATATCGCCCGATTTTACGAGCGCAACTTCCTCCTGGATATCAAAAACTCCTGCCAAGTCCTTCACTAGTTGAGAACCCGGCCAGCCCGCCCAGGTGGTCAGCCGAAGCACCTATCATTGAAGATGAACCGTCTGGATCCATGCTTGACAAAAGTCAAAAGGTTGATATGGCAGTTGACCCGGTTTTGCCTTTAGAGGCTCTATCTTCGAATGATACCATCACAGAAGAGAATAAAGACGACACCGTCCAAATTCTCTTCATTAACACTGACTCTGATGAACAAGGGGGCAATGCCCCCATTCCTTTATCGCAGGAAGGAAGTTCGTCAGAGCGATATCCGGCCATATATTCGGTCCCACCACCAAGCAACCTAGTTGTGTCCTTTGACTGGAACCAACTAGGCAGACCCCGGTTGCCAGCAAGCATACCATTCAGAATTATCGTTCAAATATACAGAATGGTAATGGCTGGCACTATCATTGATGAGGGGGCATCTGTGAGTATCATTTCCTCTATTGCTTGGAAAGTGCTTGGTTCGCCAGTGCTTTTACCTGAAATGAGAAATCTATCAGGTTTTGATAAAGGAACCAGTCGACCTTTAGGGATCCTCCCTAATGTGCCCATAACATTGAAAGGGAAGATCGTTCAAATGAACGTGATGGTCGTTCAAGGACCCTTGGATTATAACCTACTCCTTGGACGAGACTATATATATTGCATGGGAGCTATAGTCTCCTCACTCTTTAGAGTAATGTGTTTTCCGCATGAAGGAAGAGTGGTCAAGCTCGTGGACCAACTTTCATTTCTCGGATCACGCATCACAAATAGTAACATACCATCCCTAAATGGTCTATTCACACAAGAAGTGTCTCAACCCATGGTCCGTCCTCCTGATCAGCGCGAGTAATCCGGGAGGATATGACGGGAACCCAGGAGGCATGCGTCCTGGTCTGCTTCGGCAGGAAAACTTTGGGTATAGGGTATGTTTCCACGGGAGAATATGACTAGTCCGTACCCCATCCGTGGTTGGAAGAGGGGTTGTTCTGGAATAAGATCCTCTTGTCAAAGTTATGTGAGAGGGTGGGTCTCGTCACTCACCTTTGTTTATCTCGGTAGACATCACCGAAGAAGTGTTTTGTTGAAAGAATAACAGAACAATCTTTGGGTAGCCTGAAAGAGGTAGGTCTCTCCCGGCAAAACAAATGTTTTATCTACAAATTGAGGGGTAACCTTGAAATCGTACTTTATGCCTGGGGGCATGCAAACCTTTTGGAGTGCAAGCAAGGGGCAACTATTTATTTTTTAAATTTTTAGGACCTCTAACCCTTTAAACTCGTAGGATTAGTCGTTTCCAAACTTGCATAAAGAAAGGATCCGGAGCAAAGCTTAGTGAGATGAAGCTCCATAAAAAATAGAATCTTGATGAGACACTCTTATCATGTGACTGGGTAATCGAGCAGTTTTAACGCGGACTTCATGCTCGTTAAAAAATAAACATAAGCATCGAGCAGTTTTAGCATAAAGTTCATGCTCGTTAAAAAATAAACGCAAGATCCAAGCAGTTTTAACGTGGACTTCATGCTCGTTAAAAAATAAACATAAGCAATGAGCAAGTGTTTCCACCAGTGTTTAAGCTCATTTTTAAATAAAAAATGAACCTACCCGGTAAATAACCACCGTGAATGTAATATCATCAGCCATTAAAGCTTTGGTCGTGTTTGCACCTGTCACCTCCACTTTTCATTTGGCCGATCGTTCACCTCCATATGATTGTTTACCCATTTTGAGGAACAGCTGCGAAGAGTGATTTCACCTAGCCATCCTTGTGACACTGCCGTGATTGGAAAATTCCAACCTGTACCTCGAATCAGCTGCTAACCCTGTTTATCACTCGTTCCTCAAAAGACGAGTCTTCTTTAAGCTCTTTTCAACTGACTCGTAAAATATGAAAAGATTGCCGAGTTTTGGCCTTCCAGCTCGTTAAAGCAACCGGAAGAGCTATCCCTCCTCTAGATTTTAATCTTTTTGGACCTGAGGGATTATTGCACAAAAAGATCGAGCGCTTGTTTTGTTCGGCTCGTTAGAACTATCGAAAACTCATCCTTCTATATTGTTTTATACTTTTTCGAACTTAAGGGATTAGATGACGAAAAAGGATTTTTAGAGTTAACTTTATGTATCTTTTCAGACTCTCTAAAAATGAAAAGAACCGAGTTATCCTTGTCGTTAGACTCGTTAAAATCATTAAATAGTGACAAACTTGTCTTTAGACGAGAACGAGTTTCACTATCGCTAGGCTCATTAAAACATAGTGATAGGCTTGCCCGAAGGGCAGGTTATAGAACAAGCATATGTTATCCTCCTCAAGCTTGACAAAAATAAAGAGGTACTGGTCAGCAATGACTGGGGAAAAATTGGGAGAAACTAAATAAAACTTTGATGGTAGTAAGTCGCTCTTGAACATGACACTTTTCCTCCGTACCACAATCGGGTTGGGTTATTTCATTCACCGGTCACATCACCATGGTCTCGCCATACCATCCATATTTGGGGTAATGCTACCGATCCATCGCATCAGTGTCGCCATATGTTCAAGAGAAGTCATTCAGAAAGAGTCAACCGGGTCCCATCCACTGCCATACATTATCCTTCATCCATTCATGACCGCCACCCTGAATCATATGTCACAGATCGTTTTCACCTCCACTAAAATCATTAGCTCCGTTCCGTATCACTGATGTGGGATTCATTAAGGCCCTCCTGTGACGGATCGCTTCTTGTCGACATCAGCTCATTATCCAAGAAGTTGATCTGGGAACAACCGCTTCAGTACTTTGAAGCTTGCATGCCACAATGGCAAGTTTCTCACTTTCGGCGACAGGTATGCATCAATGACCTTCGACCGAAAGATTTTGCGTGGTGTTCGACGCCAAGTACTTTATTCACACCACGTGAATTGTACTGCAGTACCTTGAGGGTCATTATCATTATCGGTAATTCCTCTCGCGCTTGTTAACGGTTTACATCATTGACCGGTAATCAAGCGATGTCTTTCCATGTTCGACTTCAGAACAATTCTCACATGGATCGACTTGTACTTAGAGTGAAGATCGAACGAGTTTGAAGACCCCGGATCTAGTTTCATCCATCTGGGCTGCGATATATATTCAGGAAAGATAAAGACATTGACATGTACATCATTGCAGCAGATAATCATCCTACTTAAAGGATGATAATTTCATCAAAATTATCAGTCTATCATCAGACGATTGTCTGTTCTATGTACAGAAAAATGTATTTATAAAGCTGAGCATGGGAATGCCCGCCTCAGCTAGATCATGAAAGCAGTGTGAAAAATAATGTATTGTATTGTATTGTATTACACGTCTCCCTCCCAGCATTGGATGAACTTCGGATCCCCCTGATAAAGCATTTCGCCCGATAAACAACCTCATACTTTAGGGGGCAACTGTTATAGACAGTTTTGTGCCTTACAGCATTGAGCATGAAATGTCCATAATCTAAGGGATCCAAAGTCCCTAAACATGTTGTTCCTACCCCTAGAGGAACAAGGCTAACAAACCACAACAATTCACAAAAGTTCTCCACCTGAAACTGCTAAAAAACAAGTCAATTCAGGATCATGTCAACTACTCCATTGACCATCTACGCTGAATGTCAGTGGCTCCACTATCTACCTGCGTTGAATTTCAACTCCAACACTAGCTACCTGCGCTGAGTGAGTTTGGACAAGTGGCAGACTCATTCCTCAAGGTGTCAGAGCCCAGGAAGCTTCCAAAATGACACTTGCCTCAGGGAATTCGACTAGTGATGAGTAAGAGGTTCCAAATCTCCAAGTGGAAGCAAGAACCTCCAAGTGGAATCAAGAACTGACAGAGGGAGAGGACACTAGTCAGATCTCAAGCTAACTCATCCTCTCTCCAAACATCTATATATGGATCTCTCCTCCATGAGATCTGGAGGCTGGAATTTTGTTATTGCAAAGAATGCTGTTGGTTTGAGATTGGAATCATTGGGTGCTTAATGCTTTGAAGGGGCTGAAGATAGGAATTCCATTTGCTGGGAAGGAGATGCTGGATTGGAGCCCTCTGGGTTGTATCTCTTCATGAACCTTGTTATTTATCAATAAAGCTATCTTGGTTTCTCCTATATGCTGATGTATTTTGATGTATAAATGTATTAGTGTATTTGGTTTATTTCTAATCCTAAACTAGTTATGAATGTGAATATCTGTCTTTGTGTAGTGTTCTTCTCTTGTCTCAAGTAGCTATTCTCTTGTCGCAGGTAGCTGTTCTCTTGTGATCTTGCAGGAAGCTGTAGCTGGATAAGCAAGAAGGCAAGTAGCTGTGAACACCCAAAGAGAGGGGAGATTGGATCGAGGGACAAACGAAAGACACCAGTAAGTCTATTGATCTCTCTTCTTTCACATTTCATAAAGGAAGAAACCAGTGTAGCTGTATTCGTTTGTTGCTAAGGCACTATCACACCTTAGGTGGATAGGATCGTCCTGCATAGGCATTTTTCCCCACAACACTTTGTGGGAGAGAAGTGTTATAGACATTTTTGTGCCTCACGACATGGAGCATGAAATGTCAATAATTACAGGGATCCTCAGTCCCTAAACATGTTGTTCTTACCCCTAAAAGAACAAGGTCATCGAACAACAGCACTTCCAATCAGTTCTCCACCTGAAAACACTTCAAAACAGGCTAATTTTGGATCATGTCAGCTGCTCCACTGAGCATCTGCGCTGGAATGCAACTGCTCCTCCTTGTACCTGCGCTGGAAGTCAAATCTAATGAAGGCTACCTGCGCTGGGCGAGATTGGCCAAGTGGCACAGTCATTCTGCAAGGTGTCAACTGCCCAGGAAGCTTCCAAACTGACACTTGGTTCATGAGATTCGCCCTGTGATGAGTAAGAGGTACTTGATCACCATGTTTAAGCAAGGATCTCCAAGTGGACTCAAGAACTGAAGATTAACTGAAGAGGGAGAGGACACTAGTCAGCTCTATGCCAGCCTCAAGCTGACTCATCCTCTCTTCTTCTCTCCTATATATAGAGCTCTTCTATGAGGTTTAGGAGGGCTGGAATTTTGTGTAAAGCAAGGAGGTGCTGTTGGATTACAGTTAGAGCTATTGGGTGATTGTTTTACTAGAGGTGAAGAGGAGAGTTCTTGCTGCTGGGGAGGTGCTGCTAGATTGGAGCCATCATTGGTTGTAACCTTCTCAGAACCCTGTTACTTCTATAAATAAAGTTTTGCATGTTCTCCTATATACTTGTATTGCATTGATGTATTGTATTTACATGTATATTTGATTCACTCTAATCCATGCATCAGTTATGAGTACTTGTATCTTGTAGTTTCCTCTCTCGTTTTGTGCAGGGCTTGTGTGTAGCTGGACCGGCAAAGAGAGCAAGGAGCTGGGAACAAGAGACAAAGAGAGAGGATCAAGATCGACTAAGCGAAGGATACCAGGTTGGTTGATCATTTCTTCCCCCTCTCTGTACTTTCATAAAGGAAAACATCAAAGCTTTACTTTCAGTTGTTGCTAAAGACTGTCACCTTTAGAGTAGGGATAGGGTCATCCGCATCGGATACTTTTCCCCATAACAAGAAGGACAAATTTGTCCTTATTTACCTTGACAACATAACAGTCTTTTCCAGCAGTCACAAGGACCATTTGCAACATTTGAAGAAATTGTTTCTAAAGTG
Organism: Pinus tabuliformis; assembly: GCA_031772625.1. NCBI lineage: Eukaryota > Viridiplantae > Streptophyta > Pinopsida > Pinales > Pinaceae > Pinus > Pinus tabuliformis. The sequence goes on along the minus strand of CM062807.1, from coordinate 229,931,730 downwards.
CAAACATTTTTGAATTTTTGTGAACCCAATGAAGTCACAATTTTCTCTAGAAGAAGGCAAACTTCTGGGACATATTGTTTCTGTTGAAGGTGTGAATATTGATCTAACAAGAGTTCAAGCAATTCAGATGTTGTCCATCCCAAGATCAAAAAGGGACATTCAATCTTTCCTGAGTAAGATCAACTTTGTCAGGAGGTTTATTCCAAACTTTGCAGAGCTAGTGAAGCACAACACTTCTATGCTGAAGAAAGGATCAGAAATAAAATGGACAGATGGTGCAAGAAGCTCTTTTGAAGCCATGAAATAGGCTATCATGGAAGCACCTACTCTAATCAGTCCAGATTATACCAGGGAGTTTTATATCTTCTCGTTTGCCTCTTATGATAAACTTGCAGCAGTTCTATTGCAAAAAAATGATGAAGGTGTAGAGCACCCTATGGCCTTTTTCAACAAAACTTTGAGGGATGTTGAACTAAGGTATGACCTTATTGAAAAAAAATCTTATGTTATCATCAAATCTTTGAAGGCATTCATAATTTATATTCTGCATTCCAAAGTGGTTGCGTATGTACCTTCAGCCTTAGTAAAATATCTCCTAACATAGCCAGATATTGATGGAAAGAGAGCTAAATGGATTGCAAAATTCATAGAGTTCAACATAGAGGTGAAGCCCACCAAGCTTGTCAAAGGCCAAGGCTTGGCTAAGCTTATGGATGAGGAAAATTGTAGTTTATTAGACATAAATTGCATGAGTTCAAACTCAAGTGGTGAGAAGACAAAGGAAGTAGCAAAAGAGCAAGAGCATAATCAATCTTTAGCTGAAAATTTAGCCACCTGTGAATGGTATTCCATTGTAATTCATTTTTTGCAGAAGCTATAAGTCCCTCCAAGGCATAACTCGAGTCAAGCTCGGGCCATTAAGCTCAGATCAGCGAAATTATGCATTAATAAAAACCTGCTCTATTGGAAAGACCCATTAGGGATCCTCTTGAGATGTCTAGACAAAGGACAATCTGTGGAAGTCATGGACTAGTTCCATTCTAACATCTGTGGAGGGCATCATTATTGGAAAAGCATAGCCCACAAGATCCTGAGAGCTGGGCATTATTGGCCTACTATGTTCTCTGATGTATTTTCTTTTGTTAAGTCTTGTGACAAATGTCAGAGGTTCGCAGGAAGACAATAACTAAAATCTCTGCCCTTGAAGCCAGTACATGCCAATGGTCCCTTCCAACAATGAGGCTTGGACTTCATAGTTGAGATCAATCCACATTCCAATGGACAGCACAAATGGATCTTGGTAGCCACTTATTATTTCACCAAATGGATTGAGGCTATACCCACTAAAAATGCTAATCATCAAGTTATCATAAAGTTCTTAAATGAAAATATTTTCACTAGATTTTGTTGCCCAACCAAGCTAGCCACTGATCAAGGATAATTTTAGGGGCGAATGTTGGCCCTTTGGCGAAATTAAGGGTTTTTAAATTTTTAGTGGGCGAATATTTTGTATCATAGTACATTTTTACAAATGACCTCAAATAGCCCACCTTATTTTAAGGGAGAGGGTAAAAAAGGTAAATTTAGCCCTTGAAATTAGGACTTACAACCTTCCGTTCGCCCATTTTCAAGAATAGGTTTTATTTAAGTGAATCCTATGGGCCAAATACCATATTTATAAAAGAGGTATGGTAAATTAATAAAAATATAAATAAATGAGAGGTATGGTAAATAAATAAAACATTTTTTATATTTACTCCATAAGTCACTTTATATACATGTAAGGGTGTAAACAAATAAAAATATAAGTAAAGTGGAGGTATGGTAAATAAATAAAACGTCTTTCTATACTTACTCAAAAGGTATGGTAAATAAATAAAAATATAAATAAACTAGACGTCATAACCCTCGTTCTATTTATGAAGGCTCAAGAAAGAGGTTTTATTTAAGTGAATCCTATGGGCCAAATACCATATTTGTAAAAGAGGTATGGTAAATTAATAAAAATATAAATAAACGAGAGGTATGGTAAACAAATAAAACATTTTTTTATATTTACTCCATAAGTCACCTTATATTTACGAACACTCAAAAAATGGGTTATATTTAGGTCAAACCTATGGCCAAAATACTATGGGACAATTACCATGGACTAGATTGTTATTAATACCATGCAAAAAACCATTATTAACCCTAATATTAGAATTAATAAAAATAAAAATGGCACATGGTATTGACCCATGGTATTCACCAAAATGGCACATGGTATTGACCCATGGTATTCAACTGGAATGTACCCTATTTAAATGGGGGAATTAAACCAGCATGTAGCCTATGCTAAGATTCACTAGGACTTTACAAAGTTTTATTATTTAGTGAAAGACTAGCCAAGATCTTACAAGATTTTATAATTGAGTAAAATATTCGCCATGCCTCATGAGAGATTCGCCAAAAAATTATATATACATATTATATTATTGATAAAATTGCCTTCCATTTTTCCTATATACCATGGAGATTCGCCCATTTATTATATTTATAAATTTAGGGGGGGTTCTTAAAATTTTCCCTGCCACTGATAATGCAACAGATTTAAGAGAAGAAGAATTAGTGGACATGTGTTAATCCATGGGCATTCAATTGGTGCATTCTACCTCATATTATCCTCAAGGAAATGGCCTCATAGAATCATGTTGGAATTCAGAGGCACAACAATATTAATTAAACACACAGCAGAATAAATCAAGCACATAAACACAATTTTTAACGTGGTTCACCCAACCAATCTGGGCTACGTCCACCAAACATAGGCATAAGGAATTTATTAATCAAATTTGGAGATTACATCATGAAATCCTCACAAAACCTCTCAACAAACCATCCGAATGGTTGCCTGTTATATAGCATAGAAAATCTAACAGCCTCATTAACTCCCTCACATCAAATATAGGAGGCATTAACTCCCTCCCAACAACCTGGAGTTAATCTAGGACCTGAATTCTATTGTTGTCATCAGCTAAGATTTTTCCTATTTTGCTACAAACAGAAAATCTCAACAATCTCCACGTTGACAACAATTCGCCTGATGCCCTATTATTATTATTTTATCTTTTCTGCAAGCCAAGAGAAGCCAAACACCAGCGTAGCTTCTCCAACAAAACTGGTTTCGTGAACATGTCTGCACAGTTCTCCTTTGTATGCACCTTTTCAAGAGAAACTCCCCTTTCAGTGATAACCTGTCTTACAAAATGGTACTTAATTGGAATATGCTTTGATTTGCTATGATAGGCCGGATTCTTAGCCAAATGTATTGCACTTTGACTATCACAAAGTAACCTGTTGTTGTCCTGTAACCTACCAAACTCACCAAGCAAACCTTTCAACCAAACTGCCTCTTTGCAAGCATGAGAAGCAGAAATGTATTCTGCTTCAGTTGTGGACAAAGCAACAATGTTCTGTAGCTTTGACATCCAGCTGATAGCTCCACCTGCAAGAGTAAAGAAGTACCCTGAAGTTGACCTTCTCTTATCCAAATCACCTGCAAAATCGGAATCAACATATCCGCAAACAAATTCACTACTCTTATTGTAAGAAATACAATAACTACTTGTGCCTCTCAAGTACCGAAGCACCCATTTTACTGCTGACCAGTGCTCTTTACCCAGATTTTCCATGTACCGGCTGACAACCCCAACTGCATGAGAAATATCTGGTCGCGTACACACCATCACATACATCAAACATCCTACTACATTGGCATACAGAATTCGAGACATATAATCCTTTTCTTCATCTGTATTAGGACATAAACTGGAAGAAAGCTTGAAATGGGAAGCTAAAGGGACTGACACAGGCTTCACATTATTCATACCAAACCTCAAAAGTATTTTCTCAACATACTTTTGTTGTGATAGCCACAGCTTACCATTACTCCTGTCTCTGAAAATCTCCATGCCCAAAATCTGTCTTGCCGCTCCTAGATCTTTCATATCAAACGTCCTTGCCATCTGAGTCTTCAACCTGTTGATTTCTTCAATGCTTTTGCTTGCTAAAAGCATATCATCAACATATAACACTAAGATAATGAACATGCCATTATTTAACTGCTTAAAGTAAACACAATGATCATATTCACTTCTTACATATTTCTGACTCAACATGAAAGAATCAAACTTCTTATACCACTGCCGAGGCGACTGCTTTAGGCCATATAATGACTTCTTGAGCCTGCAGACAAATTTCTCATTGCGATGCTGAACAAACCCTTCCGGTTGTTCCATATAAATTTCCTCATCTAAATCACCATGTAGAAATGAAGTCTTAACATCTAACTGCTGCAACTCAAAATCAAGCAAAGCCACTAATGCTAACACAAGTCTAATTGAAACAATTTTAACCACTGGTGAAAATATCTCATGAAAGTCTATGCCAGCTTTCTGAGAAAAACCTTTTGCAACCAGCCTCGCTTTGTACCTGTCTTCCGTATCATTTACACCCCGTTTCACCTTGAACACCCACTTGCATCCCACAGTTTTCCTGCCTTTAGGAAGTTCAACCAGATCCCACGTGCCATTCTTACCTAAGGCCATCATTTCTTCCTTCATGGCTGCTTTCCATTTGTCACTATTTGAACCTTCTACAGCTTCCTGATAACACAAAGGTTCATCATCATTAGTGATCAAAGCAACTGAAGTAACATGATCATAATACCTTCTCGGAGGACGTTTGATCCTTGTAGACCTCCTTAAGAATGTTTCTGGTGCTTCCACAATTGGCTGTCTATCATCTGTAGGAACTTCTTCATGATCGCCATCTGAGACCTGTTCATGACCTCCATCTAAACCCTGTTCAAAATCTGATTCTGAAACCTGTTCATGACTAGAATCTGAACTATGGTCATTATGACTATCATTAGAAATGCTGTCAAACTGAATATGCTGGAAATCAGATACATCATCCTGTTTCAATCTACTATTTACATCTAACTGTACAAGAGAGGATTCATCAAACTTTACATCTCTGTTGATGATGATTTTGCGGGTAGTAGGATCCCACAATCTATATCCCTTTGTTCCATCACCATACCCAACAAAGATATACCTTTTAGACTTTGGATCTAGTTTAGTTCGCTGATGTTTAGGCACTAGAGCATATGCATCACAACCAAACACTCTGAGTTTAGAATAGTCACAAGGGTGTCCTTTCCATACCTCTTGCGGAACCTTGCAGCCTATCGCCGTTGATGGAGATCGGTTTATCACATAACAAGTTGTTGCCACTGCTTCCGTCCACAACTCCTTTTGCAACCCGGCTTTACTCAGCATACACCTTGCTCTCTCTAGAAGAGTCTTGTTCATGCGTTCAGCAACTCCATTCTGCCGAGGAGTATAAACCATGGTCTTATGTCTTTCGATCCCTGCATCCTTGCAATAGATGTCAAAATCCTTGGAGGAAAACTCACCACCATTGTCAGTTATTAAACATTTTATAGTTCTACCAGTGCTATTTTCTACCAATGCTCTAAACTGCTTGAAAACGGTAAAAACATCAGACTTCCGTTTCAACATGTAGACCCACACTTTTCTAGAAAAGTCATCAATGAATGATACAAAATATGACGAGCCACCATATGACGCTGTAGGGGCTGGACCCCAAACATCTGAATGGATATAATCAAGTATGCCTTTACTAGTATGTTTGCCTGTTTTAAACTTTTGTTTACTTTGTTTACCAAACAGACAATGTTTACAGAAATCCAATTTTCCAGATCTTAGATTAGGAAGTAACTTTCGGTCAGCCAAAATGTTCAATCCTCTTTCACTCATATGCCCCAATCTTTGATGCCATAAGTGAATGGAACTACTGTCATGTTCAGACACAGACACATGATCTGACCCAGTTCTACTTTCTAACTGAAATAGATTTCCTACTTTCTTAGCTTTCATAACTAGTAAGATGCCTTTGTAGATTTTCATTACTCCACCTTGAATTAAAGTTTTATATCCATTTGAATCAAGTGCTCCTAATGAAATCAAATTTTTCCTTAAATCTGGTACATGCCTCACATCTGTTAATATTTTTGTTGTCCCATCAAACATTTGCAGTTGTATGCTCCCAATTCCCACAATATCACATGTTACATCATTACCCATGTACACAACACCATCATCAATTGATTTATATGTTTTAAACCAATCTTTATGAATACACATGTGGTTAGATGCCCCGGAATCTAACAACCAATGTTGATCATGTTTTGAAACATTAACAGACAATACCTCATCACTCATACCTGACCCAGATACTGAACCTGTATCTGTGGTGTTGGCTTCCTTCTTTTCTGTCGAAGAGCCTTCTTTAGCAGCTTGCTTTCGCTTCCAACAATCCTTTTTCAGATGTCCATCCTTGCCACAATGCCAGCACTTCACCTTTGGCTTCTTTCCTTTGGACTTTGAGCGAGAGTCGCTATGCTTTCCCCTGGAGTGTCTCTCTCGTGAGCGACCTCTGGCCATCATTACCTCTGATGTAGAGGTGTCTGCATTCGACCTCTTCCTCATCTCCTCAGCCAACAAGGCTCCAACAACATCATCAAACTCAAGAATTTCTGATGTACTAAAACTTATGGAAGTAACAAAGTGATCCCAGGATTCAGGCAAAGAACATAATAGAGTTATTGCCTTATCCTCTAAATCAAATTTCACATCTAGACTGTCTAATTGCACCAGTAAGGTATTAAAAACATTCAGGTGATCAGCAATTGAGGTACCTTCTTTCATTCGCAAACCGTAAAGCTGCCGTTTCAGGAGAATCTGATTTGTCAAAGATTTCGTCATATAGAGCTTCTCAAGCTTTGACCACAAGCCTGCGGCGGTTTTCTCTGACACAATGTTGAACAGAACATCGTCCGCCAGACATAACCGAATTGCGCTCAGAGCTCTATCGTCGATCTCATCCCATTCATCCTCCGTCATGGAAGGAGGTCTTTTGTTTTTCCCCAACAGTGCTTTCGCCACACCTTGTTGAACCAGCAGATCGTGCATCTTCACCTTCTAGAGCTCAAAATTATTCTTGCCATTAAACTTCTCAATTTCAAAACGGGCACTTTGAGTTTTCGCCATTTGATATCAGCAAAAAACACAGTAATCTCCAAAACTAACCAGCAATAAAAAAACTGCCTATGCCTTTCTGCCTTTGCCTTTAAAACAAAAAACTGCCCTTTGCACTTATAAAAAAAAAAAAAAACAACTTTCTGCCATATGCACTTCTCAAAAATAAGTAAGAGACGTCCTTTAAAAAAAACTGACTTATTGCTGTGCAAAAAATTACAATATATAAAGACCACCACCGCCAGAAACAAAAAATTTTGTTTTATTAACTTCTGTCTCAAACAAAAGAAATCTGCAATATTCATGCAGAGACCAAATGTTCTTCCACATAGACACGTAGGAATGCTGCACTGGATAAACACTAACGTGCTTTCACGCCAAGGATTGTTCCTAAATGGTGACTTTGGTGCGATTTTAGTGTGTTCAATACTTCCCAAAACAAAAAGAAAACTGTTATGAACCTGAACGCTGGCTATAAACCCACGCAGAACCAATTGCACGCACACAGCAATGATATACACCCACGCAGCAGTGAAAAACAAAAAACCACGCTGTTCGCCGTTTGGAAACAATCTATCCACGCTGTTTTTTCACATATATCCGTGCTGTTTTGAAACAACATATATCCATGCTTTTCCAATACATATACACGCTGTTTAAAAAAAAGACATACATCCGCACCGTTTTAACTATGAATCAACGCTTGTTTGAAATATATATACCCACGCATGGTTATATATCCACGCTGTTTGAACACATAGCCACGCAGATTGCTATCCACACCGATTGTAAATATATATATATCCACGCCGATTGTAAATATATATAGCCACGCCGTTTTACAAAACCATATACACGCAGCAATCTATATTTCACAAGTAAGTTACCTGATTGGTTTACAAATCCACCACGCACCAGCACGGCTTTAATGTAGCCAGCGCTCCGGTCAACACAAGTCCGCGCTCCCAACAGCAAAGGTCTTCTCCCTTGCTACGCTCTCCACGCACCAGCAGCAAAACAAAAAACAGTGCACACCAGCGATTGCTTCACGCCCGCACCAGCACAGGGTATACTCAGCAGTCACGCACACAGCGCCTCCAGTCAGCTCCTCCAGGAAGCACCTCCAACATGCTCTGATACCAATTGTTGGAATTCAAAGGCACAGAAATATTAATTAAACACACAGCAGAATAAATCAAGCACATAAACACAGTTTTTAACGTGGTTCACCCAACCAATCTGGGCTACATCCACCAAACATAGGCATCAGGAATTTATTAATCAAATTTGGAGATTACATCATGAAATCCTCACAAAACCTCTCAGCAAACCATCCGAATAGTTGCCTGTTATATAGCATAGAAAATATAATAGCCTCATTAACTCCCTCACATCAAATATAGGAGGCATTAACTCCCTCCCAACAACCTGGAGTTAATCTAGGACTTGAATTCTACTGTTGTCATCAGCTGAGATTTTTCCTATTTTGCTACAAACAGAAAATCTCAACAAATCATCTAACAAGAGTCTTGTAAGGATAATCAAAAAACTGTTGGAGGACAACAAAAAGAACTGGTTACCAAAAAGAAGTCCATAGGAAATTTTCCATTTAAGCTAGTTTATGGCACTAATGTTGTTTTTCCTATCGAGCTGATTCTCCCCGTGGCTAAATTCTTGCAAGAAGAACAGGATGAAGAGAATGGCATGGCGATGAGAATGAGTAACTTGGTTGAACTACAACAGATCAAAGAACAACTAGTTGAGAAGTCAAGAATTCATTAGAAGAAGATCCAAGAAACCTTTGACAGAAAGGAAAAAATGGACAGTTTTTAGGTTGGTGACTGGGTTCTCAAGTGGATGCATTGAAGGAAAAGAAGGGCAACCATGGTAAATTTGATGGCTTATGGACAGGACCGTTTGTCATTGCTCAAGTTCAGATGAACAATACTTTCATTCTACACAATTTGGAGGGGGAAGTTGATTTTGATGGCCCATTCAATGCGCATTTTGAAACTTTACTTCATATCAGGCTTTAAGGCCTTAATATTGTAATAGTTGTTTTTTTTTTCTCAGTTTTGTTTTCTATGAAAATAAACTCCATGCCCAATGGAACACTAGGAGATAAGTTTTTTTTGGTTGTACCTAGAAAGGTAGTAGTCTGCATTTCATGAAACCTCACAAGGAGGCTTTCATCCCTAGAAGGAGCCAATGTTAGCCCTGAAGCGCAGTGTTGCTATTTTGAATACCAAAGGAGGGAATTGGTCCATTCTGCTGTCATGGAGAGGTTCCCATACGGTCCATCACCTCACGTGTCTCACTCATCCACTTCCATCCACGTTCACTCATGTCCTAACCCAACCCTCACATCATAACAAGGCTTACTTTTGTCTTGGCCCTACGTGAATTAATCCATTTTTTCCCCCATGCACTAATGCGCAAAAGCCCACGAAACCTTCCCTTTCCATCCATATGCACCCCTTTGCACATTTCTCGAGGTTGTCCCATACCTTTGCGTCCCCCGCTGTAGATCTTCCCACTAAACTAATGGTCAACACTTCAACCGATCGACGTTATACGCTCAACCAATCACCATTGTTAGATAATTTACGCGAGATCTAACAACTATTTTGCATATCGCTCGGGAAACAAGAGAAAGGTATACCCGCCCAATAAAGTGGTTTCCTCTCTCTCCTCCGCTACTACATGGCGCGTGATGGATGGAATTGGGCGGGCTCTGACCTTTACCACTTATCGCCTAATGATCGCCCAAGAGAAACTATTTTGCTTGAATAAAACTAGTGTCGGGGATTATCCTTCGAGCACCTCCTCCGGCCGATAGCCGTTTGATCTACCCATCTGAGATCTGATGGCTCGTACTTGTTCCGCTCCCACCACGACTTCAATCCTCTGGAGATTGATCTCCTCCATCCATTCCTTCCAATCTAACGACCTTCGTTCACGATCACCACAGTTCATCCTTCGCCGCCTGACCAGCATCCCAACCGTCGATCCACACCATCCAATGACCCACATGCCTTTGTACCCCACTTCCCATCAGTCTCCTGGAGAGGAAATTTGTTGGCTTTGTTAGTGTTTTTGACGGTCGGACAGTGGAACTAAAATAACAGAATGCATGGTCATAAAGGGAAAAAAACAATAGCACGATGCAGCCAAACCAACATAAATGATCATGGAACATCACAACATGAGCGAACCACTTGACAGTGCAGCGAAATTACTAGAATTTGATTACCGTGTTTGTTAGAAAAAGAGCTCTCTGAGCTCATGTTTGTCTAGTTATGGCATCAAGTAGTTAGGAGATAGAGGGGATAGATTAAGACATCTCGAGCCTCAGAGAGTTCGAGAGTATTGTAAAAAGCCTAAAAATGGCTGAAAGTTGGAAGGAGTAAGGGTTCAACTTTTGGAGATTGTTGATACTCTGTTCCGCCCAGCGTCTCATCTTCATTCCAGTAATACAAACTTCTTTTGCTGTTACATGTTCAATCGCCATCTTCTCCTCTGTTCTAAGCTTGGACTTGAATAGGTTATTCATGTTTCCTTCTGTGTCTAATGCCAGATAACTACCATCTTATCTTTGCGTTGATAAATTAGATTTGCAAGCTCCATTTACTTTCTATAGGTAGCCATTCATATGTGTTTATGTATGTATCTACTTGTACAGTCAGGATTCTCCGTCTATGCATTGAATCTATAAACTATTGAGCATTAGTGGTCAAAATCCTTGTCAAGCTGAGGGTGTTCATGCATGTCTTGAGTGAAAACATAGTTGAAACAATCATCTGACTTGATTCAAACCCCAATCCATTCCAATAGTTTAGAGAATGATATTGAAGATTTATATGTTACCAGGCATCTCCGAGCTACAACCTAAGAGAGTTTCCTGAAGTGCTAACAATACCTGTAGCCATGATTTTGTCAATTGTTTGGAGTCTTGTAGAGAAAATATGTTAGCAAAAGTGGTGTAAGAACTCCTTTGTGTTTTTCTCCTTTTTCTCTTTCTTTTTCTCTTTTCTCTCGCTTTTTTGTTGAGACAAGCAGGATGCCTTTGTAGATATTTTCAACTTGCATGCCTGCCTAGGCACCTTAGAGGATTTTTTCACTTGGGGATATTTTCATATTTTATTTTATTTTTTCTTTTCTTTTTTTCTCTTGTGATGCCTCAACATGGTTTGCAACTCAGAAATTGGCCTTAGATGCCTCATGGAGGGTTTTGTCTAGGTCCTTTTACTATTTCTTTTTAGAAATTTGGTGCAATGAGGGCTATGAGCATCCCCATCACATTTAACTCTCTATTGACTAAAATGACAAACTCTTCCTTGGATAGAGGTTTCTTGTACAACTTCAACCTATGACCATTGACAAGTAAGGGAACCCCTTCCTCATCAATTGTTATAATTTTGACAGACCCTTTCTCATGACACTTCTCTACTATATAGGGACCCAACCATCTTGTCATTAAATCCCCTTTAAATACTTGATTATGGAATAATACAACAAGGCCCTATCTCATTTTTGAAAAGTCCTTTCTCTTATGTGATTATCATGCCAAATCTTCCTTTGTAGCTGGATTACCTCAATGTGTAGGAGAGATTGCATTCTAAATTCATTTAGATCATTGCATTGGAGCAACCTTTCTTGTTGTGTTGTATTGAGATCCAAGTTAACTCTGATGCTATCCTCAAGGTGTTGTACTCAAATTATATAGACAACATGGCCTTCTTCCCATAGACTAGTTCAAATGGAATGAATCTAGTAGTGGTCTTCCAAGTGGTGTTGTAGGCCTAAGTGGCTTCAACAAGTTTGTCTACCCAATATTTTCTGCTATTATTAACAACCTTATTAAGAATGCTCTCCAATGCTCTGCTTATGACTTCCACCTACCCATTTTCTTGAGGTTGATAGGAAGTAGATGTCCTATGCTTGATGTAGTGCTGCTTCATAAGATATTCAATCAATCTTGATGTAAATTGTGCTCCTTCATCAGTGGCTATTTCCCTTGGAAAACCAAATTTGTAGAAGATATTTTATCTCAGGAATTCAACCACATTCTTCTCAGTTGTTTCCTTTACTACTTTTGTTTCAGCCCATTTGGTCAAGTAAGCAGTGCACACAATGATATACCTTTTTTTTCATGATAGGGGATTAATAGGTCCAATGAAATCCATGCCCCAATTTTCAAATGGCTCTAGAGTTACTAGAGGTTTGATGAGCCTCATCATTGGGTAATTATATTGGCCTCAATTCACCTTCTAGCTTAGTCAAACCAACTATTCTCACAACTTGTTGCATACTTTTGATTATATTTTGTTTATGAGATGAGTTAGAGTTGGATATTTTGCTTTGTGGTCTAATGTGCATTTAACGAAGGATTAAAGGATAAAATCAAGGAATTTTGGCAAATACCTTTGTAAAAACTCGAATGGGACAAGGGAGAGGAATTATAGGAGGGGAATAATCCACATTTACTACCCCTCCATTTGGATATTCCTCCATCATCTCAGAGTGGCAACAACCAAATCATGAGGACTAGAAGGCAGCCGAGCAATTGAAAGTCAAAGCACCTGTTTATCTCGAGTTTGGGAGTTGAGCGTCCCTAATTTTAAGGAAGTGGTTGGAGACTTCAGATGTATAAGTAGGGAGGCCTAGGACCTCAATAGGATTTAGACTTTTTATTGTAAAACTCTACTTTACTTTTGAGCTGCAAAACTTGTGACAGTTTGTGACGTAATACATTGTTTTGATAATAAGAATGAGTTTTGTTTTGAGCCAGCTTTGAGTTAACTAAGAGGGATGAAGCTCTTGGGTTAGGGCCCAACCCTAGCAGCTAAGGCTCCTCTTTATTGTACATGTATGCTGGCGTAGATTCATGGTTTAATCGTTCATTTTCTTAAGTAGATGCATTTCCATTACAACAGTGTAGCGCATAGATTCATGGTTTAATCCTTCATTTGCTTAAGTAGATGAATTTCCATTACAATAGTGTAGAGTATACTGGTTGTGTTTTAGTTTGCTTCCATTTGCACCTTCTTTCAATTATCAGGTTAACAAGGAGAAAAATATCCCCATAAGGTTGTTAGTAGGTTTCTTGGCCTCACCTCCTCCCTCTAGGACCATGACTTGAGGAAGAAACCCTTCAACAACCCCTAAAACATATATTTCTAGTTCTCGCGTGAGCTTTGGAGTTTGTCGTCTTGATTCAGTACTTGGTTCATTTCATTGTTATCTTTCTGTAATAAGATCTCACTCATATTCTTATTTCCTTTAGCACTTTCTCCATGCATAATATATGCGGAAGCTAATAAATCATGTCTTAATCAAATTACGCCCACAGATTTCCTTACCTTCCAATCCACAACAAACCTGGCCAATCACCATCAATCACGTGCATATTCATTTCAACGTTTGACTTTAAGCGCTTTGAATCTCCACTACTTATCTGCCTCTCTTGATCCAATGGCTATCACATCACCCTATTTCCAACTATCTTGGCCGATCTCCACCATTGATCAATCCTGCATGATCGAACAACTATCATGTAATCTCGTACAAATTATTGAATGACCGATACCCAACCGAGAGCACGCGAGAAAAGTGGTTTTCCCGTGCTAGGTGTCACTCACTTAGGCTAATCTCACAAAATTTAGGAATTCCACTAACGGCTTTGAGGGAGCACGAGACACTGATTACCACCTACGAAGACTGCTCCATCATTCCACACATTTTTTTTCTTTCTATTGCCACGTGACTTAATGTGATCCATCCATCTATTCACTTAATCTATGCGATAGGATCTCCACCGCTCATCTTTCGTTAATCCTGTTCATTGATAAATCCATCCGTCTATTCACTTAATCCCTTATGATAAGATCTCTGCCATTCATCTCCCGTTAATCCTGTTCGTCCATCGATTCACTTAAACTCCGTGATAAGATCTCTGCTGCTCATCTTCTGTTAATCTTGTTCAACCATCTATTAACTTAATCTCCTGTGATAAGATATCCGCTGCTCATCTTTCGTTAATCCTGTTTGTCCATCTATTCACGTAATCTCATGCGATAAGATCTACGTCGCTCATCTTCCTGTGCAATGTTGCTTCATTATGCCTTCCTTTCGCTGATTTCAATCTTTGATTGCTTTTTTGCTTGACTCCTTCCCAAACTCTGTTCTGTGTATTATTTAAACATTACCACTCCATAGACCTTCTAGCCATCCTCAACCACCTTCCATCCGCCTGTCACGTCTATAAGAACATGTAAATTGCATGCTTGATTTTACCAAAAAAACCAAAAATGCGAAAACAGATTTAGTTTAGTTCCTTTGCTTACACATTAGTTTGGTTTGATGCTCTTTACTTCTGTAACTTAGATAACAACATTAGGTTAGTGTTGATTTAGCAATTCTGCTTAGCATAGCTGTTTAAATGGTTAACTAGGATATGGTGTGATTTATCACTACATGTTGTTTTCTTAATTACTGCAATAGAGTAGCTCTCTTAGAATAGATTTTCTCTTCTTCCATTAAAGAATGAAGCTTCTTCTGACTCTATAGAAGTCTGGCTTAGAACCCCTGGGGTCTCTCGCCAGATGAACAAGTGACAATAAGCAGGGTCTTCACTTCTACTTGTGCATATAGCACTGTCACCTCCAAGTTTGTACAAACCTTGGGTTGATAAGTAAAGCTGGTAGCCAGGAGTTGTAGCATCCTTGCTGCAATATTGGTGCTCATCACTTTTTGGCGTCGCTGCTGGGGAGGTCTCTAAGTAGAATGTGATTACTGCTTTCTTTTCTACTATTTGTACTCTGCTTTTTTTTCTTCTATTTCTAGTCTCCAATTTTTTGCCATTAGTTTATTTCTGCAAAGGTAATCTAGTAGCTTCCTTTCTTTCATTTTTCATTATTTGCTTTCCTTTCCATTCTGCACATAGAATTTCAATTCAACAAGTAGTTTTTTTTATCAGTAGTTTTCATTCAATCAACAATTTCATTTTTTCAAAGTACTTTCTAGCTTAAAAAAGATATCTTATAAAAGGCAACCCAAAAACATTTCCTTTCATGCCTCGTAGGAATAGGGACAATTTAGGGAAATTCTTGTCAAATACCCCCACTGCATCCAACAACCAACCTTCTCTCTTCTTTGGTGGCTGTGAACTGGAGGAACGTTTAGGTGAGCAACCTGACATATTTGAAGAACCTACAAGGGAAGAAGAAGAAGAAGAGGAACCCATTCTTACTGAATGAATGGTTGAAAACCAAAATGACAGAGGAAATAGAGAGAGAATTGAGGGTGCCTTCCCCATCAGGGAAACCAATTGGGACACTAAGATGAATAATATAAGCCCCTCTGCTCTACCTCATTTCCATGGCCTAACCACAGAGGACCCTGACACTTTCCTATTTGAGTTTGCTATTATATGCTGAACCTATGACTATACAGATGATGAGAAAAAGTTAAAATTGTTTCCATCTACCCTCAAGGATGCAACATTGCGTTGGCTCATGGGTTTACCTAGAGATAGCATCACAACTTGGGCTCAGATGCAGCAGGATTTTAACCACAAACATAGGGACTAATGTAGGTCAAAGGATACTAAAGAAGAGATTTTCAGGACAACCATGGACTAGGATGAATCCTTAGAAGACTACGAAGAAATATTCCACCTCAGTTACAAAAGGGTCAGTTGCATACTTGACCCCGAGTCACTAAATTTGGTCCTGCTCGGAGGAGTAAGGGAAGATCTTCTGGATACCATACATTTGTTAGCAGGAGGAGATATCTACCAATTACCCTATGAGGATATCAAGACTATCTTTGGAAACCATTCTATGGTAGACAGGAAAAAGGGGACGAGTATTCAACCTATGGCTACTACATCATCTTCCAACTCATCCATCAAGGGTGAAACTTTAAATATGCTGGAATATTTCAAAAGTGAGATGCTGCAAACCCTTGCCTTACAATTGGACACCATGAACATCAAAAGGAAGTAAGAGGAAGAAGAGAGAGCCTTGACCATATTTTGTCCTAGATGCACCAGGAGGCATCCCAGGAATGAATGTCCATTGAACTGCATTAAGATTTGCTTGGTCTGTGAAGAAAACCACTCCAGAGACAAGTGCTCTTCTTTACCCAGACTCAAAGTTGTATATCAAGGAGCTATAGGGGTCACTGAGAAACTTTGCTACATCGACCAAAGGATACCTCCTGGGCCTAGACCATACTAGTAGGGTATGCAAGGGTCATCACATGTATGTTACAACCCCAACCAAACCATAGCTATACTTTCTTGGGGACCCCCTACTCATCCTTCCTAGTCTACACCCCCTCCTTGGTCCTATGCATCTCAGTATCATTCCCAGCCAACCAACCAGTCATTTCAACCTTATGTTCCGCCACAACCTCTGTGGAATACACCACTCTAGGGGTGGAGGCCCCAATACAACAATGCTCCAACTCTATTGCATCCACCACTTACCCAACCAAAACTCCTACACTCTGCTCCACTCAAGCAACCCCATATGCATTCCCAACCAAATCTGAACCCGAACAATAGGCAGGCTAAACAGGTATACAGTGGAGAGACATCATACCCAGCTTATGTTGTAGGAATCCAGGAGATCAACCTAAGATCTGGAAGAATTCTCCCAGATAACCAACCTCCCTCTCCACATAGGGAGGTTGAGGAAGAAAGAGAGGAAAGCAACCTTAAAGTAAATCCACCCTTTCCTAAGAGATTATACCAACCACTTCAGCCTACCCTAGAAGAACTTGAACTTCTGAGAGAATCGAAAAATCTATGTGTAAAGATCCCCCTTCTCCAAGCAATAAAAGATGTTCCCATTTACAGTAAGTTGATTAAGGAGAAATGCTTCGAGCATCCACGAAGAAGAGAAAGGGATTCCCCTACCATTAATGTCATTGAGCAGCTGTCTGACTTAATGCTGGGGCAGGTAGTACATATGAAATATTTGGACCCTGGAAGCCCTATAGTTGATGTGCACATCAATGGAACCATTGTCCCACACACTCTGATTGATCTGGGGGCTGCCATTAATGTGATGACCAAGGACACCATGCTCGAGCTCAATCTCCAAGGGTCATTAAGGAAGACCACAACAGTTCTGCAACTTGTAGATCATTCCACAGTCACCTTTGAGGGAATTTTGCAGCATGTGATGGTATCCATTGACTCATGGGAGTACCCTGTATATTTTCTAATTCTCCAGCCTAAGGCTAAGCTTAGTGGTTACCCTCTCTTTCTTGGAAGGCCATGGTTGGCCACGACCGATGCTTACATTAGCTATAGAGCTGGGAATATGACCATCAAGAATGGTCATATTTCCAACTAGTTAGTCTTATACCCTCCTGCTCAACCTTCTCTATAGCATGATTTACCTTTATGGTTGGAGGAGGAGGAAGAAGATGAGGCTTATTCAACCCAAATTTATGCTTTGGAAGCAACCATACGAGGAGGACAACAAGATGAGGATGACTTAATTGAACACCTACTCCAAAGTCCAACTCCTAGTTCGTTACCATTAGAAGAAGAAGGGAAACCCAGAACAATCATCCAATTGACTTATGCTTGGCCAATTCCAACCTACTTCATGTCAAAACCATAGAATTTTTCCCAGAGAAAAGTTTGAAAATTAATCCATCTCTTTCTTCTCTCAAAGGGGAAAATCTATGCAACATGTCGAGAGAAAACCTAGAAGCCTTCGCTTGGAGTTACAAGGAAATGAAGGGAGTGCACCCCTTAGTGTGTACTCACCACATATACATCAAATAAGGTTGCAAGCCAGTCTGATAACCACAAAGGAGGATGAATCCAGCTCTTAAAGATATAGTCAAAGAAGAACTGCAAAAACTGCTAGATGCGGGATTCATTTACCCTATCTCTGATAGTGAGTGGGTCTCTCCTTTAGTGTTAGTTCCCAAGAAAAATGGTAAGTGGAGGATTTGTGTCGATTATAGGGAGTTCAACAAAGCCACAAAGAAGGATCATTTTCCCCTACCCTTCATTGACCAAGTGCTAGATGGCCTTGTATCGAAGAAGTTATTTTCTTTCCTAGATGGATTCAATGGGTACAACCAAATCCAAATCTGCCCAAAAGATTCGGATAAGATCACATTCACCTGTCCTTGGGGTACTTTTTCCTTTAGGGTCCTTCATTTTGGCCTATGCAATGCTCCTGACTAACCTAGGCAAAGTATTGTAGAAACTCATTGAAATGAACATGTCTCTTAGTCCATAAAAATGTGAATTCTTAATGACTGAAGGGACCGTGCTAGGTCATTTAATATCTCAGCAAGGATTGCAGGTGGACCCAAACAAAATAGCAATCATCCAAAGGGTCCCACATCCTCAAAAGCAGAGGTATGTTAGGAGTTTCTTGGGGTTAGCTGGATACTACTAAAGGTTCATAAAGGACTTCAGCAAGTTAGCCTCTCCTTTATTTGGGTTGTCGGCCAAATATTCTGAGTTTATATGGTCAAAAATTTGTCAAGAGGCCTTAGACATTTTAAAGGGTAAGTTAACCACTGCAACAATTCTTTAAGGCCCAAATTGGGCCCTCCCTTTTCATATTCATGCTGATGCCTCACACAAAGCCATAGGAGTAGCCTTAGGTTAGGTAAAGGAGAAATTGCACTATCCCATCTATTTTATCAGTAAGAAATTGTCAAAGGTTTAACTAAATTACACTGTGACTGAAAAGAAACTCCTGCCTGTTGTGCATTCATTAAGCAAATTTAGGCATTACATTACAGGCTATCAAACATTTGTGCGTACTGACCATGTTGCAACCAAATATTTAATGAACAAACCATATGTGAATTCTAGAATTATAAGATGTTTGCTTTCATTACACTAGTTTTATCTAACTATTATTGATAATCCTAGTAAGGAAAATGTTGTTGCAAACATTCTATCTAGGATGAATATGCCTGTAGGTGAAGAAAGAATGGTGGATGACCAGTTACCATATGAGCATTTTTTTTCTATTTCAGTTCTCTCCCCATGGTTTGCTGATATAGAAAACTATTTGGTATCAGCACAGTTCTCACCAAACTTGACCTCCAAAGAAAAGAGCAAGATAGTCAGGAAAAGCACCCCCTTCACCTGGATTGGGGGCAACATTTTCAAACTTGGCCCAGATCAAATCTTGAGAGGGTGTGTAAGGGAAGAGGAATTTTTTAACATCCTTATGACCTGTATGATGGGCCCTATGGAGGTCACTTTGCAGCAAAGAGGAAAACATTCAAAGTGTTACAAGCGGGCTATTATTGGCCCACTCTTCATCAGGATGTGAAAAAGTACATTAGTCAATGTGATTGGTGCCATAGGATGGGAAAGCCTACTCCAAGAGATGAAATTCCCCTATAAACTTAAGTGAATTTTGAGCCATTTGAAAAATGGGGCATGGACTTCATTGGGCCTATCAACCCTCCTCGAAAGAAAAAAAATACATTATTGTGTGCACTGGTTATTTGAATAAGTGGGCTGAAACCAAGGTGATTAAGGCAACAACAAAAGAGAAGGTGGCTGAGTTCCTAAGGGAGAATGTATTATATAAATTTAGGTACCCTAGAGAGCTAGTCATAGACAAAGGCAACCAATTTACCTCCAACGTGATTGAAGAATTACTCAACCATTTGTTACACAGTAATTTATCATCGGCCTCATATCCCTTGATCTCGGATAAAGTCAGTCCCTAAGTGACATCTTCTCTATGTCATACCTCAAGTAAATGTGTTCACATCTTCCCAATGATACAAGAAGATTAACAAATGCTCTTTAATCCTAAATATTGACCCTTTTTACCCATGTTTCAAGATCGTCACAAGTAAACCTCATTCTGCCTATGACGATTTTCAGTAATGAACTAGAACGTCGCGACATCATCACAGGGGTACATCTGTTCTCTATGACGGTTGAATTTTAGGGCTCGACGCAAGTCCTCAAGATCTTTCTTGTGATGATAGATCTGCATACACTGTTTCCTTGAGACGTCATCGCTGAGTCCTAGTGTATGACTCGCGATGATATAGATATGGCGAATTAGTTCAAACATAATGCTTTTGGGTGGTTCTGGAATTGGTTGTTGGGTTAAGGAAATTCGCCTTTCCTCGTCTAGGATGGTGGTTCCACATTTTGAAAAAACTCCCTTGAGGATAATCTCCCTCTCCCTCATTTATGGAGGCTCCTCCTCTTATAAAAGCACTCCCCATTGCTATGATCAACTAGTTTTTTGGTATTGAGAAAATTAGCTAGCTTTGGTGTGAGTTTGATAGTTTGCAGTGTGAATTTCTGATAGTCTATAAATTGGTTGTGGATTGCCTTAGCCTTGTACTAGTGCTTTTGAGTGAGAGAGAGAGTTATCATCTACTTGGGAGACCCTTTTGAGAGTGACTGCTTGAAGAAACATACCAGCTGGACCCTTCGAGAAAGCTTGCGACTTCAAGGCTTGGTTGTAAGCTTTTCTTTTATTCATTTTAATACAATCAATGCTGATTTCCTATGTCATATGTGAAATATACTTGATAGCTTATGTTTCCTTGACTCTATAAGTAAATAAATCATTTTTGTGCTCTGTTACGTGTTCTGCCATTCTCTTGTGTTGTTTGAGGTGAATTTCCCATCAAGGAGAAGGAAACGATAGCTGAAGTGGTGCAACGAAAGCTCCATTGAACACCGGTTTGAGGTAGGCTCTTCCAACAATGAATGTTTAAGGAAATTAGTTGTTCTTTTGTCTTGCTGTGACTAGACCCACTCTAGGGCTAGAGGGGTTGCCTCTGTCCATAGAGGGAACATTTCCTACATCACAAGTTGGCGACCACAGTGGGAAGTCCTTTGTGTGTTATCTCTTGTGTTGCTCTTGATTTGTTTTTGTTTGAATTACATAGTGTATCTTGATTTTGGGGCTGAGCCATCAGTGTTCTGGGTTACTCGATTCAATTTGGTAGTCCCTCTCACTGTGTCAGAGATTAGTTTGGTCTCCTTCGGGTGTTTTTGCTTTGTTTTTTCTCTTAATTGAGATCGTCGTTGTTTATAGCTTAACAGCTGCGACGACATCGTGCCTGTCTTCTTTGGTTAAGTTGTATGTTGCAGATATCCTATCATACAGTTGGGATGGTTCCTGAAATTGGACCGTCACTGAAGATAGGTGTACACCTACGACGACGTCACTTAGTTTCTAGCTTTGTGCTTGCGGCGATTTGGTTTTTGTCATGTTATGTTCCTAGACCAATAGGTGTCATAATTTTTGAATATATGAGGTTAAATCTGTAATATGTACATACCTTTGCCTTCTGCAAATGTTTTCCATATTCAAAAAAACAAAAAAATTAAAAAATTTAAAGAGGGTATGCCCTAAAAGAAAAATCAAAGGACAAAATGAAAGAAAAAGGTTAAAAAAAGATGAAAAATGAACCCCAAGAAAAACAAAAAAAGATCATAAAAATGTGCAAGTCCAAATGCCACTACTATTTACATTTATGCATAATAATGATTGTGTACAAATTTTTATTTATGCCATAATCCATGGTAACCAAACAGTTTAATCTTGGTGGTTCCATGTTTTGAATTTCATGCTTAGAGATAGAGAATAAAATCTGACCAAACTGTTTAATCTTGGCAGATAAGTACATAGGTAGAGGAAATAAAAGGAGCTCAACAGTTTAACCTGAGCCCTTGGATGTAATAAGTATAGACTTAGATAGATTTCTATTGTAAAAGAAAAGAAAAATGTTTTAATGAGGGTTTTCCAGCTTAAGTGCACCCTAATAAAGAGTAGAAAAAATGGTAGGATGAGTAGGTGGGTAAGTAGTTGTATGGTTGTAGAATTATCATGATTGATTGGATAAAATCATATTATTTACTTTCATCATCAAGTTACTAAGAGTGTGGATGATAATGGAACATTTACAAATTCAAGTGATTAATTTCACTATTCATTTTGTTACACAAAAATATCGTCACCATGATTATTTGCAGTCAGTATGGGTCTATCATCACTTGTACTGTCCTCCTAAGCAAGTCTAAGACCTCAGCTCTTCAAATCAAGCTTTGGAAGTGGGAGAAAGACATTAAAAATCAATATAACTCTGGTTCCACACTTTCTCTCATGGTCACCTGCGGTCCCGCACCTTCTGTGTACAAAAGCTGCGTACCTACCCGCTCTGTTCCTAACGGTGTAGGTGCGGACCCCTGTGAAAGTCAAAAGGCGCAATTTTTATCTTAAAAAACTCACTTTGGGTTAATTCTAGAGTTTTCTAGAAGGAATTTTGACGTGGATTATTCGCTCTGAGGTGGTTCATGCATCCCAAAAGAGAAGGAGCTAATCCCTTGACTAAAGGAGCTATCCCTTTAAAGGAGGACTTTATCCCTTTGAAGGAGGACCTAATAACTTCCCTCCATTGCACTATAAATACAGGCATTGGGGTGGGACTAGGGAGGTTAGAAACTGAACAATTTGAGGGTAAATGCTGGTGAAATTGAGACTCTTTGGTTGAGCTTGAGAGGAGAGATCACATACCTCTTGGTTCCATTGGAGAGTGAGTGAAACTTGTCAAAGTAGAGGAGACATCTTGTCGGACCCTGGGAGAAGCTTGTACAGCGTCAAGGCAAAGGTTGTAAGGTTCTTCTTCTTTTGAATTAATACAATCAAACTCATTTTTCTCAACAAGTATCTTATGTTATTTGCTTCATGGACTCCTTGACTTTCATGTTAAATATGTTTTATGCAATTGGTTTTTCAGGTGCTATTTAATGTGTTTGCCTTGTTTGTGTTTGTGGATTCGCGAAAAGGAGCTCATTTGGATCAAAGGAGTGAGGGCATCCACAAGCTTGCGTTGGACCAAAGGTAGGCCCTAAAAACCTTTGTTTGCTATTGTTAATTGAAGCATATTTAGAGAAAGATAGTGTCTGGTTGGTTTGCTTGTCGTTAGGTCTTCTTTAGATTCTAGGAAGGTCTATCTTGTCCGCAAGATCGACTCATTCCGCACGACAAAATGGCGACCATACTAGGGATTTGATTGTTTTCTTTGTCTATACTTTGACCTGAGAAACTGTATTTTCTGTTTCTGTTTTTGACTTGATGATTGTGGGATTGGGTGAATTTAGTTAATTTTGAGTCAGTTTGCATTTTTCATAGTTTTGGGAGAGGTACACACCCTCTGAGTTAGGCACAGTGCGTACCTGTACGCACTTTTCCTTTGTGCACAGAGCGTAGACGCACCTGTGTAAACGGGTTGCCTGCGTACCCTGTCAAAAATTTGAAAATTTGAAATTTTTTCTCTTTTTTATTAGTCTAGAATTTGTTTATAGGTTTTAGCCATTGCCCAGACCTACTTGTTCCCTGTCAAAAACTTTCCTTGGTTTGATTTCATTAGCATTAGGGTTTTAGGTGGAATTCCTAGGAATTTTGCTTGTTGGGTTTGTTTTTCGTTTTGGTTGTGTAATGGCTCTGAGCTTAGAAGCCCTAGAGACCTCAGATTACCTTGGTGTCTACTGGTCTTCTTGTGAGTCTGACCATTTATGAAATCTCCCCTTGTTGAGGATTTCTCTTTGAGTTTTCTCATTTCAAAATTTCGAAAAGCTTGTAGTTGAAAGTTTGGAATTTTCATTTTTACAAAAAGAAAATGAAAGATTGGTTGTTTTTTGACTAATTCTGATTCTGCATAAATTAGTCCTTAGCTCACATTTAGCTAAGTAAAACATCCTCAAAAAGACTTTTAGTAGGCTTTGACTTCAAGTAGCTTTTTATAGTTTGTAGCTCTCAAAGTTAGTCATTTTCATTAGTTTTGAGTGTTTTATTTACAAAATATAAAAAAAATCTCTTTTGGAAAAGTTTGTTTTTGTAGTGATTGAGTGCTTTGAAAAGAAAAAGGAAATTTTTGTGAAATAACTACTTGTCTCGTTTCGAGTGCTTTGGAAAGGAAAAAGATCTTCTTTTAATTTGGTTAATTGAGAAAGATTTGTGTTTACAAAGTATTTGCATTCTCAAACTCTTTCTTAGTTTAGAAGTTCATCAAAGAGAAAAGATTGTTTAAATCATCTTAGGTGCATCTTTTTAGTGATTTCGAGTTGAGTCTTTACACCACGAGTTTCATCTCCGCCACCTCTTGACTTAAATAACAACCACTAAAATTAACGCTTAAAGTAAAATCCACTTAGTAACATTTTATTTCTAGGGCTCTGATACACCAACTTAGCTTAGGCTAGTGTCTTGGAGTAGGAGAGTAATTAACTCTCCAAGACAGTAAAAACAAATAAGTAGCTGTATCTTGTGGTAGGAAGAAACCCAATTGTAGCATTTATGCTCTGGGAAAGCTCCTCTTAAAGGAGAAGCATGAGATCATGTCCGAACTAGTGTGGGAATCAATCCTTCCTCATTGGGAACGACGCCAGATATTCACGTATTAAAAACGGTAAACCTCGGATTAACCATTGACGAGGAGCTTGGGGTCAGTTGTTGGTAAACCTTGGATTATGTCAAGGAGACTTCAAGGGGATTGAGCTTGCTACTCTACCCTTGCATGCGTATCGGATCGTAGACTATTCCCCGAGGTGTATTTGTCTCAATTGGTAGCCTTAGTGACCATATTCTTTAGGATTCTTCCCAAGGTGACAGTGGTGGGAAATCCCACTGTACCTGGAGCAGACGTCGGCTATAATCACTTGGATTTTCTTGGGGGTTCACTTCACTCGAGACGGTTAAGTGGAGGAACTTGGTCCAGTCTATTCATTAAGCAGGTTGCCAGGGTAATTGTTCCAACCGCCATTTCTGTACTGAATTCTGCGACATTGGATTTCATCACCAACTAGTGTTTTCGGTCCAGAAAGTTACTGTTTGTGTGTGTTTGATCTCTAGATTCTTTAGGCGTGTGATTCAAATTTGCTTGTTTCTTTAGAGGCTTTAGGTGTTTTTCATTGAGATTTTACTTTGTTTGTGTGTGAAGTAGTTAAAAGTTTTTAACTGTGGCTGAATTACCAAGACAGTCCCGTAGACTTCGGGGCCAGTCTCCTGAGTTTGTAACCGTGGTTGATTTACTGAGGAAGTCCCATAGACTTCGGGGCCAACCTCTTGAAGAAGTCCCGAGCCATCTTGAAGGCTTGAAAGTCCTCGTAACTCCTAGTGGCAGTAAAGTTGGGTCACCTGAAGAGGGAGAGTCTTCGTTGGTTGTACATCCCGATTACCAAACTCTAGAAACAGGTTATAATCCTGAAGCTATTTCGGTTTCCGAACTTGCTGGTATCTTTTCATCTACTAATGATATAGGCGAAGAACCTGTGATATCTGAACCTGTTACTCCAACATTGGGGTTTGTCTCTCCAACTTCTAGTGGTCCTAATTCACCTAGTTTAGAAAGAGTAATCACCGAAAATCTTCCTTCTGGTTTGATAGCTATTGAAGAACTTTCTCCGGAAGAAGAAGTAGGCATCCCTATCCCTGAAAATCAACCTGTTATTGATCTAAGGGAGCGTGAATCAATTTTTTATAGTCCACCTAGAAGTACTACTTGGTATCTTTCTTTGACTAATTATTTGGAAAACTCAGTGTTAAGTTTTTCACCACCTTGTGCTCCTTATCATCCTAGAGGTTTTTATGCTCCGGTAAATATGTCAGGTCAGTTGTCCATATTTACTCAATCGCCTGAATCTTTTTTGTACGGCGGTCCTTCTGTTCCCTCTGGGTATCAGTCACTTTCTGGTACTTTTTTGGGAGCATCTCCTCAACCCATTGAACAAGGGTTATTCATTGGAAGCAATGGTGCAAAACCGTTGAGCGTAGAAGACATTCTTATGATGTCAGGTTCTATTCCAAATTCTCAACCTCAAGGTGGCCAGTTACCGCCTGGGGGGCAGCCTCAATTAACGCCTGGGAGGCAACCTCAAGGTACACAATTTGCATCTGGGGGGCAACCTCAAGGACAGTACGTGCCTACGGTACAATACGTTCCTCAAGGTCAACCCCAGACTCAATATGTACCCCAAGGTCAAACCTAGTATCAATTTATACCTCAAGGTCAACCTCAGTATCAGTACATGCCTCAGGGGTATCTACCTCAAGGTCAGTACTCGAACCAAGGTTTCCAACCACCCCAAGGTCAATCTTATGTTCAAGGGACGGGAAATGTACCTTTCAATTATCAAACCTACCCTCAACCCGGTTATGGTCCTCAATATTCTCAACCTGTTATGGGTCAGTACCCCGCAATGAACATAGTGTGGGATCCATCGCAAACTCAACAAGTGTTGTAGCCAAATGTATAGTTGTCATCTCAAACTGGACAACCCTTAGTTTCTGGTTCACCCCAGCAACCAGCCCAGTCTAATATTCAAACTTCTGTACCTTCGGTAGTTTCTCAGTCTGGGCCTACTGCGCCTTGTACTCCATCTCAAACGACTGCTGCAACTGCCGCAACATCTGTTCAATCTACCCCACCTACTTCTGGAGTATCGATAGCTCTGGTTTCTACTGTTCTTGTATCTACTCCTCAGACATCTTTACCACCATCTGGATCCACAATTCAAACTACGGTTCAGATGCCTATAGGACAACCTGGTTTAAGTACGGTTGTCACAAGTCAACCAAAATTCACTTATCAACCTGTTGATGCCTCAAAAATCGCTGCAACAACATTGGGGATAACCACCCGGTCCGAACCTTAGTACAACTCCTTTTGCGTTTGGAATAGTGGCTCTGACTGGGGATAATGGGACCAGTTTCCCAAAAGTGGATAAACGGGGTGAATGGATGATTTATTAACTAAGCTAGTGATGGGCGAATAACTGAATCTATTAACAAGAATACAAGAATTATGACCTATCCCAGGAACCTATTGAGATTTAAAGTGTAGCGCATGATGGTCTGTGTCTATAGATTACTGTGCCTAAATAGTTAAACAAAGCGATTAAAGCGATATTACTACACTCATCATTTATATCATCGACACATACATGGTTAAAAGAAAAGCATACCATAAAACATCCAATAGTGGAAGGAATATAGAACTGGTGTTAAAGCACATGCATATAATCAATAATAGCAAGGATAATCAAATAACAATTCACATGAAAGGAATGAATTCAGACATAGATAGAAATACCATATGAGCTGCTTTGACACTCCCAATATCAATCGCTACTTGTAATTCTTTCTTCAACGCAGAAACATTTTCCATACAAAGACAATAATGCACAATTGCATAAAAATCTTCCTTATCGAATTAAGAACAGCTGGTCTAGTTTCATAAAAGAATATGACTGAAGCACAATAGTGCAACTTCAGCCTTTAAGTCAGGTACAAAACTTTACGACCCTTTCCAAAACAATGAAAGGGTCTATAAATACTTAATTAATCTATCTATCTATAAAACAGAAATCCTACTTAATTGGTATCAATAAATCTTGATCCTATTTTTCTTCAGTGATCTGGCAGTCGACGGCATGATTCATCAAGTAGGCTGCTTGCCTTTAAATCTGAGCTGACTTATCGCAAGCATTGGCTCTACTTCAGGTGGTTTGTTGAGGTGCGAGCTGAGCTAGGCGGCATAGGTGGCATCCTGAATATCGGGAATAATATACCCGATTGCATCTGTTAGGCACTTGATGGCGGCTCTCTGTGTGTGCGGCTTTACCAGGAAGAACCAATATGTGTCCCAAGTTAAACTGTTAATTCCAGCGATTAACCTCCCCTTTTCTTCCAGATCTGGATAACATGATTGCTCCAACGTTTTCATTGTTGTCAACTTTCCTGGTGTGTATTGGGAAATCATGTTTGATAAGTAGAGAGTGTTATTGACCAATTCAACTAAATTGCTAGAAGTTGATTTACATCTTGAAACCGCCCTCTCTGCTTTCATTAACTGGGACTGCCATTCAGTGAAGAGTATATCTTTGTGTGATTCTAAGATCCTGGGTGAATTGGCCGCTTGTCCTTGGTCAGAATCTTGCCAGTCGAGAAATGCAGCTATCGTTTCTTCAGCTTGATCCAATTTAGTCCTGGTCTTGTCTACTTGCTTACTTATAGATGCCGTTAATTCACATAGTCGCTCTGCCTGGGCTATTTGTTGACACAGAAGCTTAATTTGGGATATTAATGCAGTATTTATTTGTAATGCTTCTGCTCTAAATTGCGCCACATGTGGAACGCCCTTTGTTTTCTCGAGCTGTGATGATAATTGAGCAATTTGCTCATCTTTTGTTTTCATCATTTGCTCGTTCACTGCCTTCAATTGTGCCAATGCCTCTGATAATTCTTTCTGTTTCTGGATTGCGCTTTGGTCAATCCTTTGTTTTTCTGCTTGCAATTGTTGTGTTAGTTGACTGTTCACTTGCTGCTGTGTCAACAATTGCTGCTCTGCCTGCTCCGCTTTCTACTTTGCTTCAGTTAACTGTGCGTGTAATGAGAAAATCTCCTGATCCTTTGTTTTCAGTAAAAGGCTTACCTCCGATGCCTTGTCTATTGTCGTTGCCGAATAAGCTCCTGCATACTGTGACAGTTTTGTCAGGTCATCGGAGGGGTCAAATTCCTCCTTCCAAACTACATTTCCCGTGACAGTTTGCTCTGGGAAAAGGGAAGGTTGATCAGTCCTTCTTCTTTTCCTTTGTCGTTTAACCACCGCTTTATGCCTTGGGCTGTAGAAAACATCCAGGGGAGGAATATCTTCTACCTGCAGAATGATTTGGTCGGAGGGGTCCTTTGGTATTACCTCTACCTCTTTAGAAATGGGTGGGCCGCTGGTTCCACTTAGAACCTGTGGTGAAGTGATATCCTGTGTATCCATTACCTTTGAAGTGTCTGTGTCCTTTTAGCATTCCAAACCACTGATAATGGAATCAAATTGCTTCCATTCCTGGAGCAATTTAGGGTCAATATGAGTATATATATTGACATCAATGGTGGTTTGTTTTTCCTTTTCAGCTTGGGTCTCCTTCCGCACTTTTTCTTGCTCTCTCTTCTGCCTTTCCTCTTTTTCTCTTCTCTGTTTTTCCTCCTGTTCTTTCTTCTACTTTTCCTCTTTCTCTCTTCTCTGCTTTTCCTCCTGTTCTTTCTTGAGATTTTCCTCCTGTGGCTTCTCTTGTTCTTTCGTTATAACTGGAGGTTCCTTTGATTGTTGCCGATCAGGCTCGCTTGATGATGTCGCTGGGGTTGTCCCTAGTAAATCTAGAGGCAGAGTTTGCAACCTCTGTTCTCTAAGTTTATTAAATTCAGTCAACCCTTCATCATTATATTTCACTTTGGCGAATGCTTTAACCTAATTTATTCTCTCAGCTGAAGAGAATAGGTCGTCAAACATATCTTCTTTATGATCAAATTTTGTCAATTTGGCCTGTTCTAGTGCAGTATAGGCAACTTTGTTTGGATCAAACTGCCTATTTGGGAGAGTCGCCAGAGTTAATGATTTAATCTTCGTGGCTTCCTTTTCTGCATGTTTGAGATCATGCAGAGTATAGACACCACATCTCAAGGGAAAAGAGGGCCAACCCTGCTTCTTATTTATCTTGAGAGACTGTGTAACACTCTCAGCCATAATCTGGTAAGAGATTTCTCTTGCAAACAGTTTATCTGGTATGTATAAAGGGAGAACATGAGGTTCAGCTTGGCTATCGAAAACTCTTATATAAGTGAATTTCTCCTCCCCGAACCATCTACCTATTGAGGTTAAATCAATTCCGGCTTGATAAGAAATCTTTGGAGCGGGTTTATCAAAAATGGAATAATAAACAGGTAACATAAAGCCATTGCAGACTTGGTACAAATGGTGCTTATAAGAGGATTTCCATAACTTCTGATGGTATATTTGAATAGGCATGGGGTCTTGTGGTTTCCACCTCCAGCCGAGCACGGGAAATTCAGAATTGAAACACAATGTATCTAAAATATATGCACTGTAATAGAATGGGGGGATTATCCTTTCGGAGATGCGAGTCTTACTCCTAAAGTCAAGAAGAGCTGTGGCTAGTTTATCTGAGAGAATAGTGGCCCAATCCATTATTACACTGTTGCATGCTGCTTCCATTAGGGGAACCATTTCTATATTGAAATTAGCAGATTCGTGCAATCCCCATAATCTACACATCATTATTCCAGCGTAGCAATAAGGAGAAGCTAGGGAATAAACCGAGTACTTACCGGAAGATTCATGTTTGTGCTTTGCCAGATTTTGTCTCCAATCCCGGATGGGTTCGGATTGAACTTCGTTCTCGTTTGAGAATTTTTCCAAGAACGCCTTATTGTATATCTTCTCCGGCTCAGGCAAATGATACATTTGCCTTAGATCATCCGCCTTGAATGACCCGAAAATTCTCCCGTCTCTGGTGCTGAAGGTTCTATCCAGGACTGGGATTTCCTCAACTGCCCACTGCACTACATCAGTATATGGGAGAATTTGTTCCCTAGTTGCTATCCGATGAAGGAAAGAGTCAGCTAAGTCCTTTAGAGTACCCTCCGATTTCCGAGTTAAATCTATAGTGGCTTGTACTATTGTTGCTGCTGGTTCTTCGGCTTCAATCAGGTTGTAGGTACCTTGCCAAGTAGTTCTGAAGAGACTCGAACATGTATTATCAGATATCAATCCCTTCTTTTTGTCAGCGACAGCTTGTCTTGCGGCTGGCGCAGCGGAAGCGCCTGTGGTCTTCTTGGATTTCTTCCCCATTTTGACTGAGCTTTCTCCTTTGGATGAATTCTGCACAGAGGCGAAAATAAACGTAACACAGAGAAATGGCAATGAAAACTTCAAAGTGATGAGATATATTGATTGATGCGTAATAAGGGATTAGCTTTTAAAATGGGCGCAGATATAATCCATGGGAGGATTTTAGGACTTACGATCACATTAAATGGTCATTTAAAACCTGCCAATCTTAAATGCCCATTATATCATTAATCGGTCGAATGATTCATTTAAGCGTGCTGTGGATGTTTTGGCGGTTGCGCGCAGGTGAATCATTGTTGGACGGATCAAGCCTTTAATATGAAATAAATCGTGATATCCCTTTATTCCAACGGTTTTTTGAAATCTGCGCTTTATCGCAATAGGCGATCGTGGCAAACTTAAACCTTTTATATTGCCATCTTTTGGAAACCCCGATAGCCGATAGCGATACCGCATCACATCGGGAGTATTGGCATCATATGAGATATGTATTGTATATCGTCGATCGCCGATCGCCGATATCGCATCGCATCGGGGCCAATGGCATGGGGGCGCTTTAAAATGTGCATCGAGTATTGCCGATTGCCGATTACGATATCGCATCGCATCGGGGTGAAAGGCTTGGGGCGCTTTAAGACTACGTATAGAGTATCGTCGATAGCCGATAGCGATATCGCATCGGCGGAAACCAATATGTCACTTATTTGTGTTCTCTATGTCATTGCGATATTTGATCTTGCGATCGCTTTGTCGCAATGATAAAAGATTGTTTTATTTGATCAAAATGGGTTTTTCAAAAGGTTTTTATATAATGTTTTCATTTGGTTATCAGACCTTTTTGAACAATACAATATTGATACCAATTAACTTCTAAAGGGACCCATTTCATATGATAATTCTGTAAATAGAGATGATATGAAATGGGGGGGGGTTGTTGTAGAGCACAACAATTGGCGATTCGCTGGAAGAACCAGTTATCTCTGAAAAGTATAGAAATACTTAAACTTTTTCAAAATAGAGTTCTAATCAAAGGGGAAAATTCTAATATAACTAGGTATATATGCATTCCAAGTAAAATGAATCTATTTTTGCTAATTTCATCTCTTTTTTAAGAAAATAGATACATTCTAAATTTTAAATAGGCCTCTATTGGTTTATAATGATAAAACAAAAAACTTTTCCAAATCAGCTTTATGGTGAACTCTTCTGTCATAGGTAGAGCCTCTGCTGCCAGCAAACGTTTATAGTTTCGACAGGGATACCTTTTAACCATGCTATTGTCCATTGTTCCATCCAATTAAGAGTTTGATTAACAGAATGAATTCAAAACATGTTTTCATATTTTGTATTTCATTTCCTTTTTCTGTTATTGATAAGATAAAAAGCCATTGTCCTGGTTTGGTGGCCAGCTATTGACAATGCCATTCACTGGTAGTAATCTAGCTGAACAAGCTGGCTCGTGATGAGACCCCTTGTCTTATAATTCTAAGCCATTACCCCGTTTTGGTATGCAGTATTGGTAATGTCGGTTAAACTATTTCCCTATGAACATGGTAAGCAAGCTTGTAATAAGACCTCTTATCTTTAATATCAGATATTTTAGAATTACACTCTGAGTAATCATAAACTTTAGTGAATGGGATGAACAATCTTCTCCTTAAGAGTAAATGGATGACAGGGTAAGAGTTGAAGATGCTGAAATTGGATTAGCTTCTATCTTGATATTGATAACCTTTTGAGACCAATTTGAAAACAGAAAATGATTTACAATACTTCTAAACTTTGAGAGGAGTTCACAAAACTTGAAATGTGGTTTCAGAATACAATGATACCTAATTTCCTAGAAATTATCTCTTTTGGTTGTGAGCTCTATTATTTAAAAGCAAATATCCATACTACTTCTGTGGGACAACTTTTCAAACGCAGCAAAAGGTCAATGGAAGATACCTTACAACTTTATTTCCTAAAGATTCTACAAACTATAAAGCTCTATTAAACTAAAAAAAGGAGAAGGGGTTACCTTCTCAATTAAAGAATTTTTTCAAGATAAGGCCATTAACAGGGAGAGAATCTCTCAAACCTGATAAATCTTGCAATATAAAGGTCGAATGGCCTATCTTTTCACAGATCTGAAATGGTCCAAGCCACATCTTCTGGAACTTGGTGTGTTTACCCTTGTCCTCATGGGCTTTGTCCCATTTCAGAACTAAATCACCGACTTGGAATTGTTTTGAACCGGATGAGACTGAATCAAAAGCTGCTTTGATGATTTGCTGATGTTTGGCATGAGTAACCCTGGCTTTTTCTCTTTCTTCTTCTAGTTTTAGAATTTGATCATGTCTAAGCTGAATAGAAGAAGAAGGAGTTTCCTCAATGAACTTTACTAGGGCTAAAGAAGGAAGAACAAGATTTGTGGGTAGTACTGCTTCTTTTCCATACACAAGATTGAACGGAGAAGATCCTATAGAAGCTTTCTGTGTTATCCTATCAGCCCATAATGCAAACATTAAGGATTTTTGCCAGCTTTATGATTCTGTTCGATAGTTCGCTTAATGATTTTGATCATATTTTTATTAGTAGACTCTGCTAAACCATTACCCTGGGGATAGTAATTAGCAGAATATTTTAATTTAAATCCTCTTTTAATAGCGAAATCAAACATAGCATTGCCTGAGAAATAGGATGCATTATCAAAAACAAGAGCATTTGGGACACCAAACCTGGTAATGATGAATTGGTCTATGAATTCAATGATTGCTTCAAAATTTTCTGTCTTCAAAGGAATTGCCTCAACCCACTTAGTAAAATAATCGGTAGCAGTAAGGATATACTTATGCTGTTTGGAAGAAGGTGGAGTAATCTCCCCAATGATGTCCAATCCCCATTGCTCAAATGGTTGTTCAATGTTGACTGGTTGCAGAGGGAAAGCTGGTTTTCGTTGTCTTCCACTAGAAGTTTGATAATTGCGGCATTTCCTTACATACTCGTGGGCATCTCTAAACAGAGTTGGCCAATAGTATCCAGCATGAATAATTTTGTGAGCTGTTGTGTCAGCTCCAAAATGTCCTCCTGCTGGTCCATCATGTAACTCCTGCAAAACCTTTTGTGCTCCAGGTTTCTCAAGGCATCTTAATAAGATTGAATCATAATTCTGTCTAAAAAGCACATCATCAATAATTGGGAATTTTTTCGCTTTTAACCTTATGGCCCTTTTTCTTTTGTAAGACAGGTTAGGAGGTGCATATCCATTTTTCAAATAAAAGATTAAATCTGCATATTGTGACTCAGAATCAGTAATACTTATCTGATTGATTTCTTCAGTTTGATCTGTATCACCTGATTCTGGGATGTTGGATGCTCCTGCCAATAACCTGCAAAAACCTTGGCCCCTAAAAATCTTTGCTGGCCTAATTTCTAAGTCATATTCTTGAAGCGCTGTGACCCAGTTTGCCCTTTTTTCACCCAGTTCTTTTTGGATTAATAGTTTCCTAACTGCAGGGAAAGGAACTATAACTTTTGTGTGGGTTTTCGAAAGGAAGGGTCTATAATGTTTGACTTCTTTAAATACAACAAAGGCTTGTTTTTCTACCTCGGAGTAATTCAATTCAGCACCTTGAAGATTTGAGCTAAAAAATGAAATGGGTGCTTCCAGATTGTGATCATTTAGTTGCGTGAGTACTGCAACATAAGATAAGTTGGATGCGATGGTATACAATGTAAAATGATTAGAAAAATTTGGAGTATCTAAGGCTGGGGCATTGATTATTGATTGCTTGATTAGATCAAACGCTTCTTTTTCCGCTGATCCCCACTTAAAGACTGAATTCTTCTTGATCATAGTTTGAAGTGGCAAAATAATCTGAGAAAAGTCTGGACCAAATCTTTTAACAAAATTGATTTGGCCTAAAAATGACTGCATGGATTTCTTATTATGCGGGAAAGGGATTTCAGAGATTTCTTTGATCCGATCAGGATCAATATAAATGCCATTTTTAGACACAATAAAGCCTAAGAGCTTTCCTTGGTCAAGAGCGAAGAAAGATTTTTTAGGGTTAAGAGAAATACCATATCTTTTGCAGCGTTGAAAGATTTGACTTAGGTCATGCAAATGATTAGACCTCTCTTTAGAGAATACAATAATATCATCTAGATAGACGACCACTGTTATATTAATCATCCCTCTAAAAGCTGTATCCATCGCTCTTTGGAATTTTGCCCCTGCATTAATAAGTCCGAAGGGCATTTTTTGATATGCATATGTTCCCCATTTGGTTCTGAATGTGGTTTTAAGCTGGTCATCAGGATGGACCAAAACTTGGTTATATCCTGAGAAACCGTCTAAAAAAGACATTAATTCAGAGCCTGCTACTAATTGGAGTATTTGCTCCATGGTAGGTAATGGGAAATTGTCTTTTAAGCTTTCTTTGTTCAAATTTCTGAAATCAATACAAATCCGAATGTCGCCATTTTTCTTTCTGATTGGCACCATATTGGAGACCCAGTTTGAATGTCGGACTGGAAAAATAATCTTGGCTTTCAAGAGTTTGTTAAGTTCAGTCTTTATTTGACTCTCTAAAATTGGATGTATTTTTCTTAACTTCTGTTGAATTGGTTTCTGATTGGGAAGCAATGGGATGGTATGCTGGATAATGGATGTATCATATGTCTTGAAATCATCATATTTCCAAGCAAAAACCTGTTTATTTTTCCTTAACAGTTTAATGAATGCCTCTTTCTCTTCGAAGGAAAGTCCTAATCCTAAATTAATATTTTGAGGAGCTTGCTCAGTACCTAGATTTATCAATTCAAACCTTAGGGTAGAGCTTTGGAGCTTTGCATTAGTCACAGGTTTAAACCTGTCTTTGATATCATAAAGATCCTCAAGCTTTACCACTGACTTAGGGATTAAATTTTCCTAAGGCGTTTCTTTCATTTGTAGATCATGGTCATTTTCCTCAATAATTTTATCGTCATAGGACTTTTCAGAAGTTAGAAATTGTAAAATGTCCTCATCATGGTTGAATACTCTCCAATTAGTGACATTGTCAAGAATTGAGGGCCTAAAAAGCAATTCTACGGAAAATCTATCTGGGGTGTAGTGTTCAGAAGGTAGGAGCTTGGAAGCTACATTGGCTAGGAGATCGGCTGCCGCGTTTTGAGACCTAGGGATGGAGGAAATGTTGAATGCGGAAAAGTGCGAGGTAAGTTCTTGTACTAGCGATTGATAATGCTTGAGGTGATTTGAAAGACAATGGATTGCATTCCTCACCTGTTTAACAATAATTTCAGAATCGCCGAATACTTTTAGATATTGCACTTTAAGGCTGATTGCTTTATATAGTCCCTAGACTAAGGCTTCATATTCAGCTGTATTGTTAGTGCATTCAAATTCTAGCCTACAGGACAGCATTGTCTTTTCTCCTTGTGGACTAACCAAAATACATCCTGCTCCTGAGCCCTCACTAGACTTGGACCCATCGAAATATAAAGACCAAAATAAAGAAGTATTAACAATTGTATTTACAATTTTCTCAGTATCATTGAAACATCTTGATCGATCTATTTGTGAAAAATTTTCGATTTGAGATGTAGAGTGGTTTACTGAGAATGGAGAGGGTTGGGCAACAAAGTTGCCAAAGAATGACTCTGATGAATAATTCCCCAAAATGTTGTTGTTGAATGCTACCGGCTGGTTTTCTTGTTCGAATTCTGTAACTGTATGGGTCATATGTTTTTCTCGATCGATCCTTATTTGATTTGGCTTACCCTTATAGGGAAGCCACATATGTGACCAATCAGTGGAAATATACCCATGCAATTTTTCAGACCAATCCCTACTCAAAATTAAACCGTAAAATTCAAGTATATCGACTATTAGGATGTCAATCCTTTGTACTACTCTGGGATCAGCAGACAACCTGATAGTTACGGAATTAATTTCTCCCACAACCTGTACTTCGGTCCTGTCCAACTGTACAATATGGATAGCAGACTTCTGGGGTTCAATGTTCAGTTTAGAACAAACTGAAGCTGGCATTATGTTAGAAGATGCCCCAGAGTCAATCAAACAGTTGTGCAGGTTTCTGTTATAGATCTCATAGGTTAGAAGGAAGGGTGGAGTATGAGAATTTGATCTATCTCCAATCAGAACTGAATTGGTAGCTTCAACCATAACGGGGGGAGGTTGGCCTGAATCATTAGCAGCTTTAGCACTGGGAAGAGGTGTAGAAGGAACAACATTCAATTCTTTAAGAAGTAATTTCTGCTGATGCTTTAATTTACTAAGTTCAAACATAGTAATGTTTGCTTTAGTTTTCTTCTTGTCATCAACAATGTTATACTCCATTGAATCAGATACCACTAATGTTTTAGATGTTGAAGGAGTATTAGAAGTTGAAGGCTGGTTTTGGGGAACTGCTACAGGTGATTTCTTTGCAGGTATTTTTTCTTTGGTTGTAGCGGCACCTGCACTCCTTTTCTTTGACGTTACCTGAACAGGTTCAGAAGTACTTTTGCTCCTAGTAGTGACCGGGAATGCTTCTTCTTCATTATCGGTATCGGAGTTGGGGAGTATAAAATCCCACATTCCATGACATTCTACTACTTCTTCTTCATCATCAGTTGGTGAGATTGTTTCCTCTTCCTCTTCTTCTTCTTGCTCTGAATCTGCATTAGATATGACATTTGGTGGCTTTGATTCATTTCTCTTATAAGTCCTAAAGGGTCTTTTGGTTGAGGTTTCGGCTACCTGTTTCTTTATTTCAACCATTTCATTTGATAAAGTTTTTAGGACTTTTTGCAAACCCTCCATGTCGTATGGGTCTTTTGGGGTTTTCTTTCTTGAGTCCTCTTTGAAAGAGACTTTTTTGGCTTTTCTGTCTTCCAGAGTAGCTTTCTTTTCTAGAGCATTAATGCGCTTTTCCACAGCGAGTGCTTCTCTCATGTTCTCAGCTAAGGTAGGTTTCCCAGCCCTGTCTACAAAAATGGCTATATTGGCAGGTAGGGCGGTGATATACCATTCGCTTCGAATTTGTTCACTTGGTTTGGAGGCTGTAGGGATTTTATTCAGGAGTTTATTGAAGCGGGCATTAAATTCATTAATTGGTTCCCTATGCTCTATTCTCAGATTGGAGAGATCGTTTATTAGGGTAGCCAAAGACCTATCATCTCCATATTTGGTAAGAAACTGCTCTTGGCAAGTGTTCCAACTGGTAATGGAACTAGAGGGTAAAGAAAAATACCAGGATCCTGCTGATCCTTGCAAGGTGTAAGGGAAGAGTCTAACAACAACATCTTGTTCTGTTACTCCTTTCAAGTTGACTGCCAACATGAAATTATTAATGTGTTCCTCAGCCTAGGTCCCATCATCTGGATTAAACTTGGGTAGCCATTTTTCAGGAGCATCTGGTAATGGATGCAATGGTGCAGGCATATTGACTGCACCAGGTTTGGTCCATGGATCTGCCATTACAATAGCAGTAGTGTTTGATACTACTGCTAGAATTCCAGATGTTTGGGAAGGAGACAATATTGAGGAGTGAGTAGATTGGGATGTTGCAGTACCTAAACCCTGGTGAACAACAATATGTAATGGGGGAGTGGATGGTTGACTTTGCAGAGGGGAAGATGCAATGGAGGATGTGGATGAAAGCTCTTCACTGTCAGATCCTTCAGTATATTTCTTCGCCTTTTTCCTTTTGGGTAAAGGGAACTCAGTGGGTTCAATACCGAGCTTTTCGCTCTGAAGTCTGGTGAGAGGGTGAGGTAAATTGAACTGCGAAGTCGCACTGCTTTGTGATACCTCAGATTTCTGTGGTGAAATCGAGAAGCTCTGAAGTTTGTGGATAAGAGACTGGACTTCAGGTGATTCAAGACTTAATTGTTCTGGAGTATGATGGGTTTGAGCAGTGGTAGTTGATTCATCTTCTTCTCGTTTGGATACTGGAGAACCAACGTACAATTGGGAAGAACGAGGAGATATGGAGGGAGAATTACTCTTAGAATGGCCTATAGATTTTGGTTTATGTGCCATTCACAGTCAGGCCCTCCTTCTAGCGCCAAAAATGTTGATGCCTCGAAAATCGCTGCAACAACATTGGGGATAACCACCCGGTCCGAACCTTAGTACAACTCCTTTTCCGTTTGGAATAGTGGCTCCGACTGGGGATAATGGGACCAGTTTCCCAAAAGTGGATAAACGGGGTGAATGGATGATTTATTAACTAAGCTAGTGATGGGCGAATAACTGAATCTATTAACAAGAATACAAGAATTATGACCTATCCCGGGAACCTATTGAGCTTTAAAGTGTAGCGCTTGATGGTCTGTGTCTATAGACAGGCATATAGATGACTCCATCTAACAGACATGGATATTATTTCATTCAAGATTACTATGCCTAAATAGTTAAGCAAAGCGATTAAAGCGATATTACTACACTCATCATTTATATCATCGACACATACATGGTTAAAAGAAAAGCATACCATAAAACATCCAATAGTGGAAGGAATATAGAACTGCTGTTAAAGCACATGCATATAATCAATAATAGCAAGGATAATCAAATAACAATTCACATGAAAGGAATGAATTCAGACATAGACAGAAATACCATATGAGCTGCTTTGACACTCCCAATATCAATAACTACTTGTAATTCTCTCTTCAACGCAGAAACATTTTCCATACAAAGATAATAGTGCACAATTGCATAAAAAGCTTCCTTATCGAATTAAGAACAGCTGGTCCAGTTTCATAAAAGAATATGACTGAAGCACAATAGTGCAACTTCAGCCTTTAAGTCAGGTACAAAACTTTAAGACCCTTTCCAAAACAATGAAAGGGTCTATAAATACTTAATTAATCTATCTATCTATAAAACAGAAATCCTACTTAATTGGTATCAATAAATCTTGATCCTATTTTTCTTCAGCGATCTGGCAGTCGGTGACATGATTCATCAAGTAGGCTTCTTGCCTTTAAATCTGAGCTGACTTATCGCAAGCATTGGCTCTACTTCAGGTGGTTTGTTGAGGCGCGAGCTGAGCTGGGCGGCATAGGTGGCATCCTGAATATCGGGAATAATATACCCGATTGCATCTGTTAGGCACTTGAGGGCGGCTCTCTGTGTGTGCGGCTTTACCAGGAAGAACCAATATGTGTCCCAAGTTAAACTGTTAATCCCAGCGATTAACCTCCCCTTTTCTTCCAGATCTGGATAACATGATTGCTCCAACGTTTTCATTGTTGTCAACTTTCCTGGTGTGCATTGGGAAATCATGTTTGATAAGTAGAGAGTGTTATTGACCAATTCAACTAAATTGCTAGAAGTTGATTTACATCTTGAAACCGCCCTCTCTGCTTTCATTAACTGGGACTGCCATTCAGTGAAGAGTATATCTTTGTGTGATTCTAAGATCCTGGGTAAATTGGCCGCTTGTCCTTGGTCAGAATCTTGCCAGTCGAGAAATGCAGCTATCGTTTCTTCAGCTTGATCCAATTCAGTCCTGGCCTTGTCTACTTGCTTACTTATAGATGACGTTAATTCACATAGTGGCTCTGCCTGGGCTATTTGTTGACACAGAATATTAATTTGGGATATTAATGCAGTATTTATTTGTAATGCTTCTCCTCTAAATTCAGCCACTTGTGGAACGCCCTTTGTTTTCTCGAGCTGTGATGATAATTGAGCAATTTGCTCATCTTTTGTTTTCATCATTTGCTCGTTCGCTGCCTTCAATTGTGCCAATGCCTCTGATAATTCTTTCTGTTTCTGGATTGCGCTTTGGTCAATCCTTTGTTTTTCTGCCTGCAATTGTTGTGTTAGTTGACTGTTCACTTGCTGCTGTGTCAACAATTGCTGCTCTGCCTGCTCCGCTTTCTGCTTTGCTTCAGTTAACTGTGCCTGTAATGAGAAAATCTCATGATCCTTTGTTTTCAGTAAAAGGCTTACCTCCGATGCCTTGTCTATTGTTGCTTCCGAATAAGCTCCTGCATACTGTGACAGTTTTGTCAGGTCATCGGAGGGGTCAAATTCCTCCTTCCAAACTACATTTCCTGTGACAGTTTGCTCTGGGAAAAGGGAAGGTTGATCAGTCCTTCTTCTTTTCCTTTGTCGTTTAACCACCGCTTTATGCCTTGGGCTGTAGAAAACATCCAAGGGAGGAATATCTTCTACCTGCAGAATGATTTTGTCGGAGGGGTCCTTTGGTATTACCTCTACCTCTTTAGAAATGGGTGGGCCGTTGGTTCCACTTAGAACCTGTGGTGAAGTGATATCCTGTGTATCCGTTACCTTTGAAGTGTCTGTGTCCTTTGAGCATTCCAAACCACTGATAATGGAATCAAATTGCTTCCATTCTTGGAGCAATTTAGGGTCAATATGAGTATCTATATTGACATCAATGGTGGTTTGTTTTTCCTTTTCAGCTTGGGTCTCCTTCCGCACTTTTTCTTGCTCTCTCTTCTGCCTTTCCTCTTTTTCTCTTCTCTATTTTTCCTCCTGTTCTTTCTTCTGCTTTTCCTCTTTCTCTCTTCTCTGCTTTTCCTCCTATTCTTTCTTGAGATTTTCCTCCTGTGGTTTCTCTTGTTCTTTCGTTAAAACTGGAGGTTCCTTTGATTGTTGCCGATCAGGCTCTCTTGATGATGTCGCTGGGGTTGTCGCTAGTAAATCTAGAGGCAGAGTTTGCAACCTCTGTTCTCTAAGTTTATTAAATTCAGTCAACCCTTCATCATTATATTTCACTTTGGCGAATGCTTTAACCTAATTTATTGTCTCAGCTGAAGAGAACAGGTCGTCAAACATATCTTCTTTATGATCAAATTTTGTCAATTTGGCCTGTTCTAGTGCAGTATAGGCAACTTTGTTTGGATCAAACTGCCTATTTGGGAGAGTCGCCAGAGTTAATGATTTAATCTTCGTGGCTTCCTTTTCTGCATGTTTGAGATCATGCAGAGTATAGACACCACATCTCAAGGGAAAAGAGGGCCAGCCCTGCTTCTTATTTTTCTTGAGAGTCTGTGTAACACTCTCAGCCATAATCTGGTAAGAGATTTATCTTGCCAAGAGTTTATTTGGTATGTATAAAGGGAGAACATGAGGTTCGGCTTGGCTACCGAAAACTCTTATATAAGTGAATTTCTCCTCTCCGAACCATCTACCTATTGAGGCTAAATCAATTCCGGCTTGATAAGAAATCTTTGGAGCGGGTTTATCAAAAATAGAATAATAAACAGGTAACATAAAGCCATTGCAGACTTGGTACAAATGGTGCTTATAAGAGGATTTCCATAACTTCTAATGGTATATGTGAATAGGCATGGGGTCTTGTGGTTTCCACCTCCAGCCGAGCACGGGAAATTCAGAATTGAAACACAATGTATCTAAAATATATGCACTGTAATAGAATGGGGGGATTATCCTTTCGGAGATGCGTGTCTTACTCCTAAAGTCAAGAAGAGTTGTGGCTAGTTTATCTGAGAGAATAGTGGCCCAATCCATTATTACACTGTTGCATGCTGCTTCCATTAGGGGAACCCTTTCTATAGTGAAATTAGCAGAGTCGTGAAATCCCCATAATCTACACATCATTATTCCAGCGTAGCAATAAGGAGAAGCTAGGGAATCAACCGAGTACTTACCGGAAGATTCATGTTTGTGCTTTGCCGGATTTTGTCTCCAATCTCGGATGGGTTCAGATTCAACTTCGTTCTCGTTTGAGAATTTTTCCAGGAACGCCTTATTGTATATCTTCTCTGGCTCAGGCAAATGATACATTTGCCTTAGATCATCCACCCTGAATGACCCGAAAATTCTCCTGTCTTTGGTGCTGAAGGTTCTATCCAGGACTGGGATTTCCTCAATTTCCCACCACACTACATCAGTATATGGGAGAATTTGTTCCCTAGCTGCTATCCGATGAAGGAAAGAGTCAGCTAAGTCCTTTAGAGTACCCTCCGATTTTCGAGTTAAATCTACAGTGGCTTGTACTATTGTTGCTTCTGGTTCTTTGGCTTCAATCAGGTTGTAGGTACCTTGCCAAGTAGTTCTGACGAGACCCGAACATGTAGTATCAGATATCAATCCCTTCTTTTTGTCAGCGAGAGCTTGTCCTGCAGCTGGCGCAGAAGAAGCGCCTGTGGTATTCTTGGATTTCTTCCCCATTTTGCTTGAGCTTTCTCCTTTGGATGAATTCTGCACAGAGGCGAAAATAAACGTAACATAGAGAAATGAAAATGAAAACTTCAAAGTGATGAGATATATTGACTGATGCGTAATAAGGGATTAGCTTTTAAAATGGGCGCAGATACAATCCATGGGATGATTTTAGGACTTACGATCACATTAAATGGCCGTTTAAAACCTGCCAATCTTAAATGCCCATTATATCATTAATCAGCCGAATGATTCATTTAAGCGTGCTGTGGATGTTTTTGCGGTTGCGCGCAGATGAATCATTGTTGGATGGATCAAGCCTTTAATATGAAATATATCGTGATATCCCTTTATTCCAATGGTTTTTTGAAATCTGCGCTTTATCGCAATCGGCGATCGCGGCAAACTTAAACCTTTTATATTGCCATCTTTTGGAAACCTCGATAGCCGATAGCGATACCGCATCGCATCGGGAGTATTGGCATCATATGAGATATGTATTGTATATCGCCGATCGCCAATCGCCGATATCGCATTGCATTGGGGCCAATGG
The DNA here is from genome assembly GCA_031772625.1 of Pinus tabuliformis. Classification (NCBI taxonomy): domain Eukaryota; kingdom Viridiplantae; phylum Streptophyta; class Pinopsida; order Pinales; family Pinaceae; genus Pinus; species Pinus tabuliformis. The sequence goes on along the minus strand of CM062807.1, from coordinate 229,888,232 downwards.
CATGGGGGCGATTTAAAATGTGCATCGAGTATTGCCGATTGCCGATTGCGATATCGCATCGCATCGGGGTGAAAGGCTTGGGGCGCTTTAAGACTGCGTATAGGGTATCGCCGATAGCCGATAGCGATATCGCATCGGCGAAAACCAATATGTCACTTATTTGTGTTCTCTATGTCATTGCGATATGCGATCTTGCGATCGCTTTGTCGCAATGATAAAAGATTGTTTTATTTGATCAAAATGGGTTTTTCAAAAGGTTTTTATATAATGTTTTCATTTGGTTATCGGACCTTTTTGAACAATACAATATTGATACCAATTAACTTCTAAAGGGACCCATTTCATATGATAATTTTGTAAATAGAGATGATATGAAATGGGGGGGGGGTTGTTGTAGAGCACAACACAACCGTACCAGGGACAGTACCAATTCGGTCCTGCTGTCCAGCAGCCAGTTTATCAGTATCAACCGTATCCTGGGTACACTTATCAACAACCTCAACAACCCCAGTACAGTCTGGTTAATCCTGGTTTTCCAGGAGGATACAATATCCCGAACGCGATTCCTATTCCTAGTTATCCTGGATATCCTCCTCCTGGGGCTGGTCTCATGACCCAGAGTTTTAGGGATCCTAATCGGCAGCTGCCATTTCGCAACTTTGGACTTACCAGACTTGTCGCGCCTAACGAATGATCCAATTAATTATCTTCCATTTTGGCCGCCAATGCTGAATAAGTTGCCCAGTGACATTCCCAAGTTCGAAGGTAAATCTGGAGAGGACCCGTCGAACCATGTGATGACTTACCACCTCTGGTGTGCGTCTAACTCCATCACAGATGATTCGATCCATCTTAGACTTTTCCAACGCACTCTAATTGGTCTCGCGGCCAAGTGGTACATTGAGTTACCGCGAGGCACTTTTTATAATTTTAGTCAGTTAGCTACCTCGTTTTTAACTCATTTCTAGTTGCTAGTCCGATATGACAATGGCACGGAATTGTTAACTTCGCTAAAACAATCGACATCCACGTACATTTAAGATCATATTCATGAGTGGAGACATCGACGACGTTTAGTGAAGGTATTTATTCCAGATCAAATCTTGGCTGAGTGGTTTGTAAAATATTTGTTGCCAAGGATCACTGAAGATGTTGCTAAAGCTGGAGTTGTTACTGAGGAGAAAGTGATTGCTCAAGCACAGTACCTTGACTTGGTCTATACTCAGTCAGGTACGTTACACGAAAAGATCCGCGATCTTCCCAAGTCAAATCAAATCACTGCAGCTCCTTCGGGATCTCATGCCACTAACGGTATGATTGGTACGATTAACACTAAAAGTAAGTCTTCCAAGAATTCTTCTCCTATCATAACCTTGCCTGATTCCCCGACAGGAGATTCTTCTGCAGAGGTTTCCACCGATATTCACGTTGTAGAATAATCTACGACTAAATCAAAATCCGGTGGGAAGAAGAAAGGAAAGAAGAAGAATAAAACGGACAAAAGTTCAAAAGAGAAATTTGAAAAGGCGGAATCCAATGATGAAAAGCGCAACCCTCGTTATCCATGTCTCATTTGTGACGAAGAAAATTTTACAAGAGACTGCCCTCATCGAGCAGAGGTTGCAAAGATCGTCAAAGGTTCCCAAACTCCCGCTGTTTTGAAGGATCCATTTCCAAATCAAGATAGCAAGATGATAGGTTCTTCCTCGAGTGCCAATGAAGAACCCATATTGATGATGTCCCATGTAAGGATTGCGACTCGATCGCAAGATTATGGTATTAAAAGTCTTGTTGATGGCAAAGAAGCAGAATCTTCTCATTCTAATCCATCAACCTCAGCTCCCGGTTCCGATCCACTACACATCAAGAAACCTAATCCAGACTTAGTAATCAAACCGCCCGCCAAGGGTATACTTTGAAAGTCAGCTTTCAATCCACATGAGAGAGCGGCTCAAAATTATAACATTGTTGAGGATTTAGCTGTTTCACCCTCAGCAATGTCGGCTTTGGAAGTGCTGCAATCATGCCCAGCACAGCGTAAATTATTTTTTTCGGCTGTAGGAGCTGTTGATGTTCAGGACCCGAACCTAATAATCTTTGATCTAGAAAATAGTATACCGCGTTTACCTCATCAAATGGCTTTCCAGATACCAGTGATAGTCAAAAACAGGCCTATTCATCGGACTGTAATTGAAGAGGGAGCCTCAACATGTATTATGTCGATACAGTGTTGGAGATCGCTTGGTTCTCCTTCACTAAATCAATCCCCGACAATTCTTAAGGCCTTTGATGGCCGTGGGTTTCATCCTTTTGGCATTCTACAGGATTTGCCTATAGGGGTTGAAGGAAAAACCATTAGTCTAGATGTGGAGGTGGTTGATGCCCCTCTAGACTACAACCTTCTCTTGGGTTGAAGTTGGTCTTACGCTATGACAGCGGTCGTTTCATCGGTCTTTAGAGTCATAAAGTTTCCACATAATGGAAAGATCGTAACAATAGACCAGCTGGCTTACTTTTCATCCGACCCAGCCTCTTCGGAGAGTATTCAGCATGTCGGTAAAACGACTATCCCATATAAGGATGTTGGAGTAGGATTAGTTAAAGATGCCGGTTTACTGGGAACTTTTCCTTTTCCTCCAATCAACACATCATCTTCATTTGCAACCATTCATATGATTACATCAGACACTATGTTTTATGACGATCCTTGGATTGTTCCTTCAAAATCTGAAATAGACTCATTTGGTAATTCTATGCCTTTGAGTCCATATGAAATTACCTATGAAGCCGTGCAGTCTTTTTCCGACCCGTGTTCAACTGAAAATGACTTAATGAATGTGGTCCATGAGGAATCACTTTTCACATCAACCTCGGATTTAACTACGTTTTCTGAACTTGTTCACTTTGATGAGCAAATTCGTGAAATCCTATGTGTAGATGATTTACCATGGGAAGATCTCCATCACAGATCTTCGTTTTTACCTGAGGATGATCGTTTTGAAAATGATTTCTCATCAATCTTTACGACTGAATATGTCAAGGAACCTCAGAATCCAATGAAACATCCCGATTCAGAGTTAAATTTGGGGAACATCTCTCGAACTATTCCCATTGACATTTCGGTTAAGCCCGGAATTGTTGAGAACATTCATATAGGTGCCTCTTGTACAGATGACGAAATCCAATTATATAAGGCCCTATTTCAAGAATTTCGCGACGCGTTTGCCTGGTCCTATGAGGAAATGCCAGGAATTGATCCCACGATTGTTGTTCATGAGATCAAAACTTACCCGGATGCTAAACCCGTCTGGCAACGTTTGCGTCAGATTCACCCACGAAAAGCTGCTGCAATTAAAGCAGAAGTTGAAAAACTGTGGAAAGCAGGTTTCATTTATCCGATCCCATTAACGGATTGGGTATCGAATATTGTTCCGGTTAACAAAAAATAGGGAACAATAAGAATATGCATCGACTATAGGGACATTAATCGAGCTTGTCCAAAGGACAACTACGCAACAATTTATATCGATCAAATCATTGATGATTGTGCCTTGGCGAAATATTTTCCTTTATGGACAGTTTTTCCGGATACAATCAAATCAACATTCTACCTGCCGATCAACCAAAAACGGCTTTCATTTGTCCATGGGGGACATTTTCTTATTGCAAATTACCTTTTGGGCTTAAGAATGCCGGAGCAACATTTCAGAGGGAGATGTCTTATGCGTTCATGACATCAAGCACATTGTGCAACCCTATCTCGATGACTTGCCTGCTCATTCACTACATCGAGCTGATCACCTCGTCCACTTACGAGCAATCTTTATGAGGTGTAGGCATTATTGTATTCGGTTGAACCCACACAAATGTGTCTTCTGTATAGAAACGGGTCGATTGCTGGGATTTGTAGTTTCGAAAGCCGGCATTCGCGTTGATCCCTCGAAGGTCGAAGCTATTATCAATTTGCCTCCTCCTTTGAGTCTTCGCCAACTCCAAAGTTTGCAGGGGAAAGCAAACTTTTTACGACGATTCATTCCTAACTACGCCGAGGTTACAAAGGGTTTTACACGGTTATTGAAACAAAATACTCAATTTTATTGGGATGAGATAGCTCAGAAATCTTTTCGAGGGGTCACATTCTGATCATACTGAGCTTTCATACGTTTTGTGTGAGTCTCGATTGCCAATGCAGCATCACGTCGATTCTCATCTAATTGAGCTAAGTATAACAAGCACTTTTCCTCTTCGGAAGTAGCTGGAAGTAACTCGATGACCATTTGCAGTGACGGGATTTCGCACTCAATGGGTAACACAGCTTCCAAACCATAAACTAGTTGGAAAGGAGTGAACCCTGTTGATGTTTTTACTGAAGTTCGGTATGCCCAAAGTGTTGAAAATAGCATGTTGTGCCAATTCGACCGATGAATCCCAATGATTCATCGGATCATGATAACTAAAACTTTGTTGATGGACTCAACCAGACCATTCGCTTGTGGATAACAAGGAGTTGAACTATCATGACGTAAACCAAGCTGGGCTGTAAGTTCGGTCATCATAACGTTTCGAAAATGATGTCCATGATCAGTGATTATCGCATGTGGGACACCAAACCTAGCAATTATATGATTGAACACGAAAATTGCAGCTGTCTTGCCGTCTGCCTCGAATGTAGGCATCGCCTCGGCCCACTTAGTAAAATAATCTACCGCAAGGATGGTATACGCATGCCCCCCGGCCGAGTGAGGGTTACAAGTAATAAAATCGATACCCCATTTGGAAAAAGGACCAACGACAATTATAGGGTGGAGAGGAGTGGGTGGAGCACGCATCTTACGATCAAAAATCTGGCAGTTGTGGCATTTTTGGACCGCCGTAATACAATCTTTAAATAAAGACGGCCAGAAGTAGCCAGTGCACAATATCTTTTGGGCTGTGGCATACCCAGCCATATGACAGCCACGTGCTCCAGAGTGACAGTCATTTAGAACCCTTTCAGCCTCTTCGTGAGTTAAGCAACGTCGAAAAATAGAATCCGCCCCATTGACATTTCAGTTAAGCCCAGAATTGTTGAGAACATTCATATAGGTGCCTCGTGTACAGATGACGACATCCAATTATATAAGGCCCTATTTCAAGAATTTTGTGACGTGTTTGCCTGGTCCTATGAGGAAATGCCAAGAATTGATCCCGCGATTGTTGTTCATGAGATCAAAACTTACCCAGATGATAAACCCGTCTAGCAACGTTTGCATCAGATTCACCCACGAAAAGCTGCTGCAATTAAAGCAGAAGTTGAAAAACTGTTGAAAGCAAGTTTCATTTATTCGATCCCGTTAACGGATTGGGTATCAAATATTGTTCCGGTTAACAAAAGACAGGGAACAATAAGAATATGCATCGACTATAGGGACATTAATCGAGCTTGTCCAAAGGACAACTATGCAACTCCTTATATCGATCAAATCATTGATGATTGTGCCGGTGGTGAAATATTTTCCTTTATGGACGGTTTTTCCGGATACAATCAAATCAACATTCTACCTGCCGATCAACCAAAAACGGCTTTCATTTGTCCATGGGGGACATTTTCTTATTGCAAATTACCTTTTGGGCTTAAGAATTCTGGAGCAACTTTTCAGAGGGCGATGTCTTATGCGTTTCATGACATCAAGCACATTGTGCAATCCTATCTCGATGACTTGCCTGTTCATTCACTACATCGAGCTGATCACCTCGTCCACTTACGAGCAATATTTATGAGGTGTAGGCATTATCGTATTAGATTGAACCCACACAAATGTGTCTTCTGTATAGAAACGAGTCGATTGCTGGGATTTGTAGTTTTGAAAGCTGGCATTCGCGTTTATCCCTCGAAGGTCGAAGCTATTATCAATTTGCCTCCTCCTTCGAGTCTTTGCCAACTCCAAAGTTTGCAGGGGAAAGCAAACATTTTACGACGATTCATTCCTAACTACGCCGAGGTTACAAAGGGTTTTACATGGTTGTTGAAACAAAATACTCAATTTTCTTGGGATGAGATAGCTCAGAAATCTTTTGATGCACTCAAACACGCGTTGACCCATGCACCGTTGTTGCATCCTCCCAACTACAACCAGGATTACTTTTTGTATCTCGCCACCTCCCATTCCACCATTGGAATGGTCTTAGTTCAGGAAGATGAATTTGGAACGGAACATGTGATATATTACCTTAGTCGAACGTTAAATCCAACTGAGCTAAAATACTCACATGTGGAGAAATTGGCATTGGCGTCCGTTCAAGCTGTCCAACGTTTTCGTCACTACATTTTACTACGTAAAACTACAGTCATTTCGGATTGCAACCCTATGATCTACATTTTGACCAAACAATTGCTAGGGGGCAAGTACTCTAAATGGATCATTATCCTGCAGGAGTTCGACTTGGAGTTTGAGAAATTTAAGTCTAAGAAATCTTTAGTTTTTGCAGAGTTAATGTGTGACTTCCCGCGTGCTGACACGGAAACTGTGGCAGAGGAGCCCATTGTGGACGATTATTTGTTTCTAATCAGCACTTTAGATCCGTGGTATGGGGATATCATCATTTATCTCCAGACCCAATCCTTTCGGTCAGAAATTTCAAAGTCGGAACGTCGGAAATTCGCTTCCAGTCCCAACAATTCAAAATTATTGGAGATACTCTTTATCGCCGTGGGGCAGATTCTATTTTTCGACGTTGCTTAACTCACGAAGAGGCTGAAAGGGTTCTAAATGACTATCACTCTAGAGCATGTGGCGGTCATATGTTTGGGTATGCCACAGCCCAAAAGATATTGTGCGCTGGCTACTTCTGGCCGTCTTTATTTAAAGATTGTATTACGGCGGTCCGAAAATGCCACAACTGCCAGATTTTTGATCGTAAGATGCACGCTCCACCCGCTCCTCTCCACCCTATAATTGCTGTTGTTCCTTTTGACAAATGGGGTATCGATTTTATTACTTGTAACCCTCACTCGGCCGGGGGGCATGCGTATATCATCCTTGCGTTAAATTATTTTACTAAGTGGGCCGAGGCGATGCCTACATTCGAGGCAGACGGAAAGACAGCTACAATTTTCATGTTCAATCATATAATTGATAGGTTTGGTGTCCCACAAGCGATAATCACTGATCATGGACGTCATTTTCGAAACGTTATGATGACCAAACTTACAGGCCAGCTTGGTTTACGTCACGATAGTTCAACTCCTTATTATCCACAAGCGAATGGTCTGGTTGAGTCCATCAACAAAGTTTTAGTTATCATGATCCGACGAATCATTGGGATTCATCGGTCGAATTGGCACAACATGGTATTTTCAGCGCTTTGGGCATACCGAACTTCAGTAAAAACATCAACAAGGTTCACTCCTTTCCAACTAGTTTATGGTTTGGAAGCCGTGTTACCCATTGAGTGCGAAATCCCGTCACTGCAAATGGCCATCGAGTTACTTCCAACTACTTCCGAAGAGGAAAATCGTTTGTTATACTTAGCTCAATTAGATTAGAATCGACGTGATGTTGCATTGGTGATCGAGACTCACGCAAAACGTATGAAAGCTCAGTATGATCGAAATGTGACCCCTCGAAATTTTTCGAAAGGAGACTTAGTGTTATTGTATGATCAAGCTAATGATAAATTAGGTGCTGGAAAATTCGTTCCTATGTGGCATGGGCCCTATATTGTCAAGCGAAAGCTAGCAAAAGGGGCCTATGAGTTGGTAGACTTTGACGGGGACTCTTTAGGTAAACCCAGAAATGGTCTTTACTTGAAGAGGTATTATGCTTAAAAGAATGGGTATGGAGATTTTTAGTCAGGTTAGTTTTTCTTTCTAGCAAGTGTGTTTTTGTTGAAAAAGTGTGCTTAGCTTAGAGAGTGTTTTTCATCATTATTCCTGCTTATCTTGGTTTTACTCTTGATATTGCAGATGTCGATGCCTCTCCAAACATACATTGGATTTGCTGATGGTGCTTGTTGTAGTACACGGAACATTTCTTCTGCAGCTTGGGTTATCTATTCGCCCTCTGACGAGTTAGTTTCTATGCATGGGGTAAGCCTCGGTCAAACAACAAACAACATTGCCGAGTATAGTGCAGTGATTGAGTTATTATCTGAATCTATTTCATTTGGGATTCGGAGTTTGATAGTGAGGTTAGATTCTGAACTCGTTGTATTACAACTTAATAGAGTGTATGCCATTAGAAATCCAGTGTTATTAAGATTATTTTTGAGAGTGCGTCTCTTGGAACGTGAGTTTGATTACATTGAATATCAGCATATTCCAAGGTCTTTAAATACATTAGCAGATGCAATTGCTTCTCGAATGTTAAATAGACATTTGCAATAATCATACATGAAAATTTAAAACCATTCTATAACATGATTTACAAGATAAGCTGGTAAGAGTGATATATATATATATATATATATATATATATATATATATATATATATATAGGAGTGTGTCAAAAAATACATCGTCCTCGATCATAGGTTAAAAAACACCTTATGATCGGCAAAAATGATAAGTACAAAAAACAAAAATGTCACATGTGCCCACAATAGGCGATCATCCTATCACTGGTGATGATCTCTATAAGAAACCACTGCCCGGGCCACCTTGCAAAGGAACCTCCTAAAAGGTCCCGGGACTCCAATCACATAGCGCTAAAGTCGACGAGGAATGTCGTCTATAGTAGTCTCAGGAATATCCCCTGTCAAGCGCTCAAGATGGCCCTCCAACTCAGCCAAAACCTCTGCTGATTCGTCCTGTGGGACTAGTGCGGGTGCAACTGGTTGCCTTCTCTCGAAAGGCTGGAGAGCGGCTGGTCGCTGTGGACCCACATCTGCATTTGAAATTTTTACTATCAGTTTTGAGACGATGCAAAAAAAAAAAAAAAAAATTAAATAGAAAAGTTGAAAAGGATTTTACCTGACTCGTCCCACTGCTCTCCTGGTGGAAGAGCCATGTCTGGGTCACCACGGAAATCTATCCCAGCGTAAGGGAAGTCCTGAATGGCAAAAACCTGGTTTTCCAACCATTGGAAATACTCAGGTTTGAACAGAGCAACCTCTGTCCTCTCGTTCGGGTGACGGGCCATGACTGCGACCCATCACATTAGTTTGGGCTCTCGAGGAAGCCCAGCTCCAACAATAAGATGCTGTGGGATCAGCATAGGAACCCTCTCCAGGCCAAAACTCACGACCAAAGCCCCATAACCAAAGGTCTTTAGTCGTCCGCTCTTGGCCCTGGTCAGTTGGCCTTTCACATTGGCCAACACAACATTACACCAGTTGAAGATGGTGCCTTGAAAGCAATCAACTGCCATACGCATCTGGGATCCGGTGGCAACATGTAATGCGGAAGCTCCGCAAAGTTTGGTGATAGTAAACACAATCACCATGAGCTCAGGACGGGATATGGTTTTTATGTCTATCCCTTTGTCTTTAGCCTGGCTGTTGCAGTACTCTAGTCGAAGGCTATCGACAGACTGGCCACTTGGCCTAGTCCCGTATAGAGTCAATTCCTCGCCTCTCTTAGGCAAACCAGTCAAGAAATAAATGTCCTCTGACTCGATTTCGTGCCGGTGCCCGCCAATGAAGAAACACTGGTCCTGTAGGCTCCATCGGTGAACCAGCCACTGTAAGAAATCTACCTGAGCCCTCATGCCAGGAATGGTCCAGAACTTGTACAGTCCGCATGCCCTCAAAGCATGAAGTGAAGGATGATGATTCCATGCGGTGGTATCCACGTCCTCATGCTCCTGTTCGCGCCAATCTAGCATGATATATTCTCTACATCAAGAATAAAGATTAATTAGATTGCTAGAAAACTTTTTGATTGGTCCATTTTTGAGAAATTTTGGGTCCAAAACCCTTGCGGCGGGGTACGCACCCTCCACGTTAGACACAGTGCGTGGGTCCGCACTTTGTCTAAATGGAAGGTGCGGACCTCGAGCTTTTTCCCAATGGAGAAAAAGTCGGGGTCCGCGGGTCCGCAATGGTAAACCTGCGGACCCCCGCGCGTGGGTTTTGCGCCTAAAAACCCTCCCAAAAAATGAAATGAGGGACTAAATCAAAAAAATAAACGGTTGAAAATGAAGAGTAAGATGATGTGGATTACCTGGAGAAGGCGGCGATCGATTCCGACGGTTGGATTTTCCACAATCTTCACGGGAAGTTTTCTAAGCAAAAGCACTATTTTCTCACCCAAACTCGAACGGTAAAAATGAATTGACAAAGGCCCTTTTTAGAAGTTTTTTGAGTAAATAATTTTATGTTTCACTTTGAAAAGGTATTTTGCAATGCTTTTATCCATTTTAAACAGGTATGAGTAATGTTTGTGTCTTTGTGCAGAATACAGGATTATTCAGGCAAAATCTATCATTTTCAACGAGAAAACAAATAGAGTCATCTTTAAGCCCTTTTCTGACTCCTAAAACATGAAACGATTGCCGAGTGTTTCTTTTACACTCGTTAAAATAGAATTAAAAGACGATGCACTTACAGCTCTTTTCCGACTGTAAAAAAAAAACATGAAAAGATTGTCGGATTTTTGTCGTTTCAAATTTGATATTGGTTATAAAATGACGTGTCGTTGATCGCTTTTTTACTTTTTCGGGTCAGTGACACTAATAACGAAAAGTACTCCTTGGTCGTAAAATATCAAGCGGTTCTCTCAAGTATTATTTTATACTTTTTCGGACTTGGGAGACAAAAAATTACGAAAAAGGTCAACCCTGGACTCGTTAAAATTTCACAGTAAAGGACCTGTTCAATTACAAACAGGAATGAACCACTCCTTCTTAGGGTTAGAATTGAAACTAAGTTGGACTCATCTGAAGGATGAGTTTATAATCAAGCAAATGTTATCCTCATCAAGCTTGTTAAAAATAAAGAGTTACTTGCCAGAAATGGTGGGGGAAAAGAGAGGAAAATGAGTCTGTTTGTCATACTTTGTAACACTCTTGAACATGACACTTTTATTCACCTGGGTTAGGAAATCCTTTGCCTAACAGTTGATCAAACCACATTGAAAGTCTTCAGCCGGTTTTTGGGTATTAACTTTGAGTCAATTGTCACCAAGCCATCTGTCGTGTCGTTATGTGTTCAATAGGTCACTGCCAATAAGCCATTCATCTGTAAAATATCTGTCATCCATCTTAACCATCCCTGAGTCAGTCCTTGCAACTAAATTTCTTCAACTTGATCTATGATTTCGTGTTGTGGGCTTGCCTACGACGGATCGCTTTCTATCGACATTAGCTCATTATCTAGAAAGATGATTTAGAAATCGTCAGTACCTTGAAATCTGCATGCCTCAATGGCAAGTTTCTTGCCTTTGACGATAGTTTACATCATTGACTTTCGATCGAAGGATTCCGTGACATGTTCGACATCAACACATTTACTCACATCGCATGGATTGTACTGGGTACTTTGAGAGCCATTGACATCACTGGTGGTTTCTCTCACACTTGTTAACAGTTTACATCATTGACTGGTAATCAAGTGGTTTCTACCATGTTCGACATCAACACATTTATTCGCATGGATAGAATCGTACTATTTCGGGATATAGAAATGAAGACCCTGGATCTAGTTTCCACCATCCAGGCTGCGAGGAATTTTGTATTTATTATGTTGTGGACTATTCATAAACAGATGGCTGCATCCATACTATGTTCACACGAGTCTATACTTATGATGTTTTACAAGATCATTCCTGTATCAGAGCAGTAGATAGGTTTCTAGTTAGTTTTGATCTGAGTATGGGAATGCCTACCTCAGCGATGATATGATCTCATATATATATCTTGCATTGAATGTTTTTACAGGTTCCGACCGGGCTCTCCACAAGATAATCCTCGAAATGATAAAGTACTTCACTCTTCCTATATGATAAATGAAATCCTCATCTACTACAGACTTCACACTTTAGGGGGCAATCTGTTACACAAAAATATCGTCACCATGATTATTTGTAGTCAGTATGGGTCTATCATCACTTGTACTATCCTCCTAAGCAAGTATAAGACCTCAGCTCTTCAAATCAAGCTTTGGAAGTGGGAGAAAGACATTAAAAATCAATGTAACTTTGGTTCCGCACTTTCTCTCATGGTCACCTGTGTTCCCGCACCTTCTGTGTACAAAAGCTGCGTACCTACCTGCTCTGTTCCTAACGGTGTAGGTGCGGACCCCTGTGAAAGTGAAAAGGCGCAATTTTTATCTTAAAAAACTCACTTTGGGTTAATTCTAGAGTTTTCTAGAAGGAATTTTGACGTTGATTGTTCGCTCTGAGGTGGTTCATGCATCCCAAAAGAGAAGGAACTAATCCCTTGACTAAAGGAGCTATCCCTTTGAAGGAGGGCTTTATCCCTTTGAAGGAGGACCTAGTAACTTCCCTCCATTGCACTATAAATATAGGCATTGGGGTGAGGACTAGGGAGGTTAGAAGCTGAACATTTTGAGGGTAAATGCTGGTGAATTTGAGACTCTTTGGTTGAGCTTGAGAGGAGAGATCACATACCTCTTGGTTCCATTGGAGAGTGAGTGAAACTTGTCAAAGTAGAGGAGACATCTTGTCGGACCCTGGGAGGAGCTTGTACAGCGTCAAGGCAAAGGTTTTAAGGTTCTTCTTCTTTTGAATTAATGCAATCAAACTCATTTTTCTCAACAAGTATCTTATGTTATTTGTTTCATGGACTCCTTGACTTTCATGTTAAATATGTTTTATGCAATTGGTTTTTCAGGTGCTATTTAATGTGTTTGCGGTGTTTGTGTTTGTAGACTTGCGAAAAGGAGCTCATTTGGATCAAAGGAGCGAGGGCATCCACAAGCTTGCATTGGACCAAAGGTAGGCCCTAAAAACCTTTGTTTGCTATTGTTAATTGAAGCATATTTAGAGAAAGATAGTGTCTGGTTGGTTTGCTTATCGTTAGGTCTTCTTTAGATTCTAGGAAGGTCTATCTTGTCCGCAAGATCGACTCATTCCGTGCGACACATTTTACCTTTAATTTCACTAATTTCCCATAAGAAATGTTAATAGTACCAAAACCTTAAGTTAAAGGGTCTAAGAGAATTTCTCTGACTTTTGGAGGGACCGGACCCTCCACCCAATAACTTATAAGGTCTAAGTACTAAAACCCCTTACCAACATTCACTCCATCCATAATACATTCATTTAATCTAAAAATCCCTTTTCCTAAGGTGAAATCACCATTTACCTAGGGAAAGTAATTAACTACATAAAACCCCTTTTTCCACAAAAAACCCAAAAAAAACATTTAGCCTAAGTTATAATGTGTAGGTGTGAATATGTAAATAAATCTTAAACACATTATACTTAGCGCAAAAACCCGCTTTTTAGCTTTCATGTCATATTAACTTTTAATTTTCATTATATTTATTTAACTCCCGAAAATAAAAACCCTTCCCTGTATATTTTATTAAATCCCATATGATAATATCCAGCCCCAAGGTTTGAAACATAGATCAGCGACCAATTAAAAACCATAATCCTCGGTCAAATAAAAAGAGTAATTAGTCAAGCAGTGATTAATTAAATCTGTCCCTACCAATCAAATCACCCCCGACGTCATTAAGCCTCCCTAATCCGCATTTAACTAACCTTTCCACTCATTAAAACCCCATTGGGTGTCTCCATTATACCTCCGATCAAATCATACCCCCGACCACCATGCGATCTGACCCCTTTAGATCCAACGGCTAACACTCATATTAGGTAGCCCCAGAAGGTCGACCTTTACCCGCTTGATGTGAGTGGTTTCACTATTCACCCCACCGCTACATGGTACTCGATGAATGGCATCAGGCGGCCTCCCCATGAAACGACTTATCCCGAAAAGCAGTGTGATGGATTCCACTTACCACCTCTGCTAAATGCCAAAAATTCACATCCTCCAATTGGCACCAACTGTCCTCTCCCAATGTACCCACCAGTATCATTGAATTTACACATAAAACCAAAAAACTTATAGTTTTTTCGTTTTCTATCATGAAAAGAACATTTTGACTTCCATGTAAAGCACAAAGTACGTTCACTTGTCAACCTGCTACCAACTGCGAACTTTTCAGAGTTGCTGAACTCCAAACTACCTTGCAGACTAGTGCGCTTCCTGCAAACAGTGCACAACACCATTAGTCTGTTCAAAAAGCCGAAACCAAGTATTTACCCCATTTCCACTGAGAAACCCTGTTTTCTTGCCGAACTTGAGCTAAATTGCTTTAAAAACTAAGTAATTTAGTAAATTAAGTTGCCTGGTGATCCTGAAATACTTCGTAATATACCAGTTCATCCCAATTTCTCTAAACTCCTTCACCCCTGTCCTTGAATCCACAAGAACCAAGGATGCACACCCCAATTCCATTGAATATCATGCCCATTACGACTCCTCACAGAGATTTAGACCATCTCCCAGTTGCAGACAAATATTTCCAGATTAAAGATACCTCTGTCTCAAAATCCCCTTTGAAACTATTCTGCAAATACAGAGATCAGTTCCTAAACCATGAAGACTACATTGGACTTTGGGAATCAGGTTTACCAAAGTACTAGTTCCCCATAGTGCATATATTCCCAGAGATTGTACATCGCTGCCACATGAACAATGATCCTATCCAAAGGGCAGTAAGAACCCCTAACTAGTTTGTTATGTTTATTATCATTGCTGAATCCGTTAACCAAATGCTACAATTACAACCAAGTCAAAATCTGAATCCTCTCTCCATTGGAGATATGCTGAATAGATACCCTACCCTTTCTTCAATCAGACTTGCTAGGTTGTACCAGACCTTTATCAGAGAAGAGCAGTACACCCCAAAGGACTCCCCCCCTTATCTATGGACTATATTTTCCAACCTTGCTTGAGACATAATAGATGTGATATCCAGTGTGTTAGGCTACACCACAAGTGAATTTGTTGATGAAATAATAAAATCCTTCATGTCCATCTACTCTCCTGGCCAACCACTAGCCATCATGTTTGACTATGCTAATTTTATTGCTTACAAAATGCATGATCTATTCATGAGGTTGGAAAATGAAAGATTTTTCAAGTATTCTTTAGTTTTATACCATTTATTCTTGTATTACCAAGCTGATAGATTTCCAATTGCCCTCCAAAAGCTTGATACCAGAGGCAACCCCGAATCAGTGATCTTCTAGACTTCATTGATACGTCAATTTGATTCTCAATAATCTTATATAGATTTCATAGACCTCTTTGTGTACCCTGTGAGAACCATGCTACTAGGAAGCCATCCACCAAAGTGCCTCCCCATGAGATTGTTTGCTCTAGAGTACTACAGACAAATGATCAATTCAGATGAGGTGCACTTTGTGAAAGCCAAGAAGAAAGCCCAACTTAGAATAAAAATCAACTGGACCCATTCATTTGTAATAGTAGGGAAGCAAGAAAGGAGGAAGATGAAATCCTCCAAAGGTTGAAATTGAAATAGAGCTTTGTGTGGAATTATGATCCCTTAGACTTCATTTGTAATAGGAAACAAAAGAATAAGATATCTCCTTACATCCGCCATAGAATCCCTAAAATTGAACAATATGCAAATCAATCTGAATGGGTGGAAGGAACTTTGATAGTTTGAGATAGCACAGAGGTTGCTGTTGACAATGTATTAATAGACTTAGACAAAAGACTTGATGAGGATTCCTTTGTATAGGTGCCAGGAGAGTCTCAATCTCAGAGGAAATCCCAGGGACATAGTGGGCAGACAACAGAAGCAGGGCCATCAGGGCAAGCATAGTGTTCAGAGTAGCCAGAAGAATCTAAACAACGTGAAATTTCAGAGAACTTGCTCAACTTGAACAAATCATGAGCAATCCTCCTGTTTTGCAGACTCCTCTAAATGAGGAGAGGAACCTCAAAAGGGGCAAAGATGAGGCCACTCCTTCCAGCAGGCCTGTTGCCCAAACCTATGCTAAGAGGAAAAGGTTAAATTCATATCCAGAGCAGGAATACACTGAAGAGACAACAATAATTTCAAGAGTAGAGAGGACAGAAAGCAGACATACCACTACTTTAGGAGGGACACAAGAACCTTCCACCTCAGACGCTCAAATGCTGGAAAGGCAATACAGTGTGGAATTATCCTCCTTTAGGGCTCCTACTGGACAGAGCCAAGATATCAAAGAAAAGTATAAGGAAATCAAGGCAAGGAATGAAAGGTTAAAGGTGCAAAGCTATGCACATTATTTGAAGATGGCTCCAACAAACCAAACAAGGCTAATGTCAGCCTTTGATATAAAATAAGGTAAGATGCAGATGATTTTTCTCAAGCCAACCATACAACAACCTAAATCAATGGCAGACTACCTAAAAATAGATTTTGAAGTATTGGCCAAGGATATCCATCCTATTGACCAAATCGAGTTGCATAAACAAACTGGTGAAATGGTCTATTCCACTTTGACCAACAAAGCCATTGCAGCCCACCAACTCTAGAATTCGCTAAATAATATATCAGAACAATTCTAGTTGGAGAAGGCCTCCTCTCAAGCCAAATACACCAGAATAAAGTCCTTAGAGGACTTGGTCATAGAATTGGGACATGATCCCAAGGATGTGAGAGCAACAGAGAAGTTGATAAAGAAGAAAAATTATGACATAGCTGCATTGAAGAAGCAGCTCAAGGTTCCTCCTCTTCATCATCATCAAACCACTGAAGTGTTGGAAACACAGAAGGAGGAAGAGCTTATGGACCTAGTCCTTAAGTTGAATGACCAATTGAAAGAAACTAAAAAAGAATTGGATAAATTTATACAGTCCAAGTAGAGTGAGCTAGCCACCACTCCTCAAACTGTAATACCTACAGTTTCCACAGCGATTCCCTCGGCGTTGGCATTTTCCTTGGCACCTACACTTCCACCAATTACAACATTTCCAGTTACAGGTACTTCAGCAGGCACAAGTACATCAACCAACACAGGGACACTAACAGAGAAAACTGCAGAGTTGATCAAGGCCATGGAAGAAATGAGTATCCAGGCCACTGAGCTTAAGAAACTCAGAGAACAAGTGACAAGTTTAGAAACCAATTGTAAACTTGCAAAAATACAACAGAAGGAAGAAGCTCAGAAGAACCAAAGGATGGTTGAAAGGATAAAAACCCTTGAGAAGGACTTAACTTTGCAAGAGCCATTAGGAGATATGAAAGAAATTATTTGGGTCAACATCATTGATTCCATAAATGATGTTTGGTCTTCTATTCAGATTATTTTTGAGCAAACATAATTAGTCAAAATGGCTACAGAGGGAATCCACAAGATAGTGGAAGAATTGGGAAATAAAACTGAAGAAGCCAATCAGTTGATCACCTTTTTGAATAGAAAAAACGGATATTAGCTTGATGAATTGGAAATAGAGGATAGAATGACAACAATCATAGAAATAAAAAAGGTTCTCACTAAAAGGAACTTAATGCTAAATTTGGAGAAAAGATGTCAGAGCATCCAAGCAGAAATTGATAGCTTCATGCTGAAATATGGAATCTTAAGATAAAAAGGACTTCCCAGTCCTATGGTAATAAACGACAAACTGATGACCCAGGAAGACTACATTGAAAATTTAAACACGCTGGCCAAAATACAAGCTAGTACTTCAGGGGTGAAATCTTTGCCCACTGGAAAGGTGCTTTATGATGGCCTTGAGAATCTGTTCTACATAGAACATGAAGTTTAGCACTTGTTCACAAGCAAACCGAATTTTCCTAAGTACATAGAAGCTGATGAATTTCACAGAAAAATTATAAGGATGGAATTACCTGACAATGAATGGTGGACAAACTTAACTGATTTACTATAAGCTACTGTAGTATATCTATATGGTAAAACATGGCAGTCAGGTAAAACAGGTAAAACAAGATCAAAGCGGAACAGGTAAAGAGTATCAGTAGGTAAAAGATAAAAAGTGATTCCAACACATCACTACAAAGCAACTACAAGAGCCTAATCCAATTTACAACAGCCAACACAGTCACAATAAAAGGGACAACAAGAAAACAGTTCTCCATCTGTCTCTATCTTCATGTTGAAGATATTTTTTGTTTCCCAGAATAATTCTCATATGGTTATGAGATATTTTGTATCAAATTTTCTATAAATACTTCACGAATTGAAGTAATTAGGGTGGATTAAAATACATTTTTGTACACATATTATTTTTCAGCTAAGGATCTATTGTATTTAAGACTGGACTGGTTTTGTTGGAAATGAAATAAAGTTGAGGAAATTTCACTGGATTCTTGTGCATAGTTAGAACAAATAAGTATCATATTTTCTTATTTAAATATCATTTTCTATTCATGTTATGAAATATCCATATGTTTTTCTTATAAAATCTTAAAAGAAAACAAGGAATGATATCATGAGAATTAGCTTAAGTGCTCTCTATTTTAACTGTTGTTTTTCTTTATGTTTTCCACTAAATTGCCTTAGTCTAGGAATTCTTAATTTCTCCCTTACTCCCATTGTTTACGCCCCCCTTTGGTCCATAGTAAAGGATTCTCATTGCCCTTTTCTAGTAACCATCCTTCCTTTCTTCATCTTAATCCTGGTTAAGGATTCCTCATTGCCCTTTGCCCTGGTTAGGACTAATTCATCTATTTAGACCTGCAAATTTTCTTTTGTTGTGCTAGCCTACCCTATGGACTCTTACCTTAGTGATAAATCAGATCCAGTTAAGCCTTTCTTGATTGAATCCATAGCCCAATGGCCTAAATACTTTCTCTACCCATCTATCTTCTTAATTCCACCACCCAATCAAAACAAAACAATCTTGAACACTAAGAACTAGCCTGAAATCTTATTCAAACCAAAGTTAAATTATAAAGAGAGAGCCCTCTCTGGACTTAGGTTGGCTAGAACCTGAGTTTAAAAGATTAGGTTTGTGGTTACCTCGGACTATTCCTTCTCTGATAACTTCTAAGGAAAAAAATCTGAGTGATAACATAGTGGCAACCATACTGGGGAATCAAAACCCTTAGTCTTAATAAACCTTTGAGAAATTCAAATTTTTATTCTTAAGCATCTTAAAGGGTTATTAGAAGTTATTTCTAAAAGTTCATAAAAAGCAAAATAATCATAAAAAGCTCGAAATCTGGCTTCAGAGAGAACTCACTATACCAGGGCCAACCCTGATCCAAATCCTCCCCCTATGTTTGAAAATCCAAACCTCATTCCGAGAATAGTTAGAAGATAGGAAAGTTCAGTAAGCCTTAGACTTGTTGTTAGATCCAATTCATGTCCTGCTGAGTAGTTATTCATTGAAGACATCCCTTTTGATGAATATTTTGATCTCTCTCTGTTTAGAACCAAGTCTTACAGTGAACTTGTGGACACAGTCCTAGATCCAGAATTCACCAAAGAAGTTGAAGTTCAATGAGCCAAATTGGTAATTGATCAGTACCTTCTAAATTCCCCTCAGTCCTCCCTCACCACTAATAGACTCCCTAAACTTTCTGAAACAACTTCAACATATTTTAGTTAACCATCATTTGCTCACACCTCTGAAGATCATCCCTCATCTCCATTTATACCTTCCCTTCCCCAACAACCTATCACTACCCCTCAAACACCCATTACCCCTTTTACACCAACTCCCCTTGTTGTCCCAAATCCTCCAATTACTCCAACTGCTATTCTCAATCCTGTCCAACTCAGAGCTATGGAACTCAGATATTCCCCTCTTGTGATTCCTACTCCTCAAGGTGCCCTACCAGCAGATTATCAAAGTAAAATTACCTTATTCAATGGCATTGGAACTTACACAGCACAACAACACACTAAGAAAATGACAGATTATTTTGAACTGCATGAGATTGACATAGGAGATGTCCAAATGAGAATCTTTGTCCAAAATCTAGCTGGAGTAGTGAGAACATGGTTTAGATCTTTGCCTCCTCAGAGTATAGATAGTTTAAAAGTTCTTTACCAATAGTTTTTAAATAGGTGGGAGAAGAAAAAGAACCCCCTTCAAATTCTTTCTGAATATGAAAACCTTAAAAGGGGACCCAAAAGAACTATTCGGGACTATTTCACCAGGTTTAACAATGTATATAATGCAATCCCACTTGACCTTAGACCTCCACCTGGCTTAGCCCTAATTAAGTTTCTAGATGTATTTGATATAGATATGGCTTTTCAACTTAGAGAAAGGAATCCCCCTACACTTGAAGATATGCAAAGTGTAGCTGTTAGTGTAGAAGCTAACCTGCTATCCAAAAGATCTAGGGTTAGAAACGAGAGAAGAACACCTCTGAAAGATGAAACTTCACCCTTTGATAAAAAAAATGGATGCTTTAGCTAAAGGAATGGAAAGGCCGATGGACAAAGTAGAAGTCATTGAAAGGAAACCTCACTGGGATAACCAACAGGCTAATCTACTGAGAAATCCAAACTTTAGGAAAAGCCAAAACCAAAACATTGTCAAAAATGGGTCTGATCAGAACATTAGACCACCTTTCCAAGAAAATTATGCTAAGACTTCCCACCAAGAAGACCTTGAGATAGACACCCAAATCAACCTTATGGGCTTAGATGATGAAGAAACTATTTTTCTAACACAATATGATAAAGAACTATATATGCTTCAACAGTTACAAACTCAAACTAGAGAATATTTTGACTAGAAGCAATGGTATGACTCTCCCATTTTCCAATTACATAAACAGTACAATTTAAGAAGTAAAAAGAACATTGATGTTTCTTAACAGAATAAAAAAGTAGTACGTAGTCATCCTAAGAAGGTAAAAGTTGCAAATCAGAATCCTCAAGTTACAAAAACCTTACAAATCCTTTCTAGACCACATCAAAACCCTCCTAGTCGCACCATTGAAGATGTAACTGATCACCAACTGTCTGATGAGCAACCTTCCACTCTAGTCCCCCTCAAAGGATCAGTGGAACAACCTCCAGAAATCATATTTGAAAATCCAATTAAAAACACTTCAAACAATGAAAAAAAAGAACAGACTACTCAAAACCTTGGCACTAAAATTTCAAACATTCAAATAGATAAATCCCCTCTGCCTTTCAATTTGGGAGCAGAGGTGGCCAAACTCAAAATCTTAGTGCCTCTGACAGAATTGGTCAAAAATGAAACTTACAAATCTCAAATTAGTAAATCTCTAAACTTCATTGAAAATGAAGACTCCGTGAATCTATTTGATGACCAACCTAAGTTAATTTTTGAACCAAATGTTAATGGAAAGCCAGTTGAAGGAGGGATACCACCCTTCTACATTAGCCTTAACATCCATGATAAAATCCTACATAATGCCATGCTTGACTCTAGGGCTTCACATAATCTTATGCCTAAGTCTGTAATGGAAAAACTTAACTTGGATATCACCAGGCCTTACAAGGATCTGTTTTCCTTTGATTCAAGCCAAGTTAAATGCTTAGGTCTTATAAAATATTTGTGTGTTTCCCTAGTACAATACCCAGATAAGACCATACTTATGGACATAGTTGTTGCTAATATACCACCAAAGTATGGTATGCTGTTGTCTAGATCTTGGGGTGCCAAAATCCAGGGATCTCTGCAACTGGACATGTCATATGCTACCATATCAATCTTTGGACATCCCAAGAAACTGTATAGGGAGACTCCGCTGAAGTATGTAGTGAGTACCCAGGAGAGACCTCATAACTTTCCTATATATTCAGTACATTCTGACATTGACTCGTTCATTCTTTACAATGCTAAAACTAATCAAGAAGACACTTCAAGCAGCATAACAACAGAACCAAAAGAAATTGTAGTATTAAAAGAAAATCACAATGTCCAAATTCATGAAATTTCAGATAAAAAGGATGACCCAGATACCTTAGTCAAGAAAGATTTCATTCCCCCGAACAGTAAAAATTATTAGCATGAAATCCTATGGCATCTTGAATTTGATGGGTCAGTCAAAAAACTAGGTGCAGGAGAAGGTGTATGGATTTACAACTTAGAAAACGATCATTCAGAGGGTCATGCCTACAACCTAAACTTTAAATGTACAAACAACATGGCCGAATATGAAGCACTTATGTTAGGTCTGAAACTAGTCAAGAGGTTAGGAGCCATAAGGGTCTCTATTATGGGAGATTCTGAGTTGGTAATCAAACAAATTAATGCTATTTATATGACTAGGGATCCTAGGTTAGGATTTTATAGAGGAACATTGCTAGAAACACTAAATACTTTTTTAGAATCCAAACTTGTTGTTATTCCAGAAAACACAACATGCAAGCTCACAGCTTAGCCATGTTTGTTAGTACTTGCAAGCTGCCATTTCAGCCCAACCATCAGTACACTGCTAAGGTTAGGCACAAACCTTCCATTATTGACAACTTAAAGAACTAGCAAGTATTCGAGAATGATCAACAAATTAACAATTTTTTAACTTTAGATAATGAATTTGTAAATAGCAACACAGACACGGACATAGCATTAGATTTTGATTGCTCTAATGAAGTAGAAATTAACAAAGTACAAGATGATCAGATAGATATATTTCATCCCACAAAGTTTACAAAATCAGATATTCAAAACCTAAAACAAATGGAAATTGATGAAGCTATCGATGAAGAAACTGAAGTCATTAACCTTAAAGGCAATTTTTTACCCAAAGTATTAATGCCTTTGGAGGACTTATTTGATTCAAACGATATTCTTAAAAAGCCTAAAATGGAACCCTTGAAACCAGACATTGAGGAATGTAATATAGGCTCAAAAGAAGATCCCAAATTGATAAAGCTTTCAAAATCATTGCCTCACAATGAAAAAGTGAAATATATGGAACTGCTAAAGGAATTCCAAGATGTTTTTTCCTGGAATTATGAGGGCCTGAAGTCCTATGATACTAGCATAATAAAACACGCCATTCCCTTAAAAGAAAATCAAAATCCTTTTAGACAGAAGCTTAGAAGTATCAACCTTGTTATACTGCCTTTTATCGAAAAGGAGATCAAAATAATGTATGAAACTAAGATTATTTCACGAATTAGATTCTTAGACTGGGTTTCTAATTTGGTACCTAAAAGAAAGAAAACTGGTGAAATTAGGTTGTGTGTTGACCTTAGGAATTTGAATAAAGTTTCACTTAAGGATAACTATCCTCTCCCTAAAATGGATCACATATCACAAAGGGTAGTAGTTTCCACCAGAATCTCACTTCTAGATGCGTTCTCTGGCTATAACCAAATCCTAGTCCACCTAGATGATCAAGAAAAGACTGCATTCACTACCCCATGGGGCACTTTCATGTATGTGAAAATGCCATTTGGGTTAAAAAATGCAGGGGCCACCTTTCAAAGAGCAATGTACATATCCTTTGTGTCACACGGAATAAGTCGATCTTGCGGACAAGATAAACCTTCCTAGAATCTAAAGAAGACCTAATGACAAGCAAACCAAACAGACACTATCTTTCTCTAAATATGCTTTAATAAACAATGGAAAACAAGTGTTTTTAGGGCCTACCTTAGGTCCAACACAAGCTTGTGGATGCCCTCGCTCCTTCGATCCATTATATAATGAATACAAAATTCCTCGCATCCTGGATTGTGGAAACCAGATCCAGGGTCTTCCTTTCTACTTCCCGAAACAATACGATTCTATCCATGCGAATGAATGTGTTAATGTCGAACATGTTAGAAACCACTTGATTACCAGTCAATGATGTAAACTGTTAACAAGTGTGAGAGAAACGACCAGTGATGTCAATGGCTCTCAAAGTACCCAGTACAATCCATGAGATGTGAATAAATGTGTTGATGTCGAACATGTCACGGAATCCTTTGATTGAAAGTCAATGATGTAAACTGTCATCAAAGGCAAGAAATCTGCCATTGAGGCATGCAGATCTCAAGGTACTGACGATTTCTAGATCATCTTTCTAGATAATGAGCTGATGTCGATAGAAAGTGATCCGTCGTAGGCAAGCCCACAACACGAAATCATAGATCAAGTTGAAGAAATTTAGTTGCAAGGACTAACTCAGGGATGGTCAAGATGGATGACAGATATTTTGCAGATGAATGGCTTATTGGCAGTGACCTCTTGAACACATAATGACAGGACAGATTGTTTGGTGACAATTGACCCAAAGTTAATACCCAGAAACTGGCTGAAGACTTTCAATGTGGTTTGATCAACTGTTAGGCAAAGGATTTCCCAATCCAGGTGAATAAAAGTGTCGTGTTCAAGAGTGGTTACAAAGTATGACAAACAGATTCATTTTTCTCTCTTTTCCCCCACCATTTCTGGCAAGTACCTCTTTATTTTTGACAAGCTTGAGGAGGATAACATTTGCTTGATTATAAGCTCATCCTTCGGATGAGTCCAACTTAGTTTAAATTCGAACCCTAAGAAGGAGTGGTTCGTTCCTGTTTGTAATTGAACAGGTCCTTTACTATGAAATTTTAATGAGTCCAGTATAGGAGAAACTCGGCGTTTTTCAATTTTAGAGAGTCTGAAAAAACTTAAGAAGACTCCAAGGTTGACCTTTTTCATAAATTTGTGTCTCCCAAGCCCGAAAAAGTATAAAATAATACTTGAGAGAACTTCTTGATCTTTTACGACCAAGGAGTACTTTTTGTTATCAGTGCCTTTGACCCGAAAAAGTAAAAAAGCGATCAACGACACGTCATTTTATAACCAATATTGAATTTCAAACGACAAAAATCCGGCGATCTTTTCATGTTTTTGCGGTCGGAAAAGAGTTGTAAGTGGACCGTCTTTTAATTTCGTTTTAACGAGTTTAAAAGAAGAACTCGGCAATCTTTTCATGTTTCAGGAGTCAGAAAAGAGCTTAAAGGTGACTCTAAATGTTTTTTCGTCGAAAATGATAGATTTTGTCTGAATAATCCGTTATCCTGCACAAAAGCACAAACATTACTCATACTTGTTTGAAATGGATAAAAATGTCGCAAAAATACCTTTTCAAAGTGAAAGATAAACAAATTTGCAATTTATTTACTCAAAAAACTTATAAAAAGGGCCTTTGTCAATTCATTTTTACTGTTTGAGTTTGTGTGAGAAAATAGTGCTTTTGCTCAGAAAACTTCCCGTGAAGATTGCGGAAAATCCAACCGTCGGAATCGAACGTCGTCTTCTCCAGGTAATCCACATCATCCTACTCTTCATTTTCAACCGTTTCATTTTTTGTTTTAGTCATTTATTTTCATTTTTGGGAGGGTTTTTAGGCATAAAACCCGCGCGCGAGGGCCCGCAGATTTACCACTGCTGGCCTGCGGACCCCGACTTTTTCTCCATTGGGAAAAAGCTCGGGGTCTGCACCTTCCATGTAGACAAAGTGCGATCCCACGCACTATGTCTAACCTAGAGGGTGCAGTCCCCGTCGCAAGGGTTTTTAACCCAAAAATTCTCAAAAATGGACCAATCAAAATAACTTCTAGCAATTTAATTTATCCTTATACTTCATGCAGAGAGTAAATCATGCTAGATTGGCATGAACGAGAGCATGAGGACGTGGATGCCACCGCATGGAATCATCAGCCTTCACTTGATGCTTTGAGGGCGTGCGACTTGTACAAATTCTGGGCCATTCCTGGCATGAGGGCTCAGGTGGATTTCTTACAGTGGATGGTTAACAGATGGAGCATACAGGACCAGTGCTTCTTCATTGGCGGCCACCAGCTCGAAATCGAGCTGGCGGACATATATTTCTTGACTGGTTTGCCTAAGAGAGGTGAAGACTTGACTCTGTTTGGGGCTAGGGCAGGTGGCCAGTCTGTCGATAGCCTTAGGCTAGAGTACTGCAACAGCCAGGCTAGAGACAAAGGGATAGACATAAAGACCATATCCTGTCCTGAGCTCATGGTGATTGCATTCATTGTCACCAGACTTTGCGGGGCTGCCGCATTACATATTGCCACTGGATCCCAAATGCGTATGGCATTTGATTGCTTATGAGGCACCATCTTCAACTGGTGCGATGCCGTGTTGGCCAATGTGAAAGGCCAACTGACCAGGCCAAGAACGGATGACTAAAGACCTTTGGTTATGGGGCTTTGGTCGTGAGTTTTGGCCTAGAGAGGGTTCCTATGCTGATCCCGTAGCACCTTACTGTTGGAGCTGGGCTTCCTCAAGAGCCCAAACTGATGCGGTGGGTCGTAGTTATGGCCCATCACCCGGACGAGAGGACAGAGGTCGCTCGATTCAAACTTGAGTATTTCCAATGGCTGGAAAACCAGGTCTTTTCTATTCATGATTTCCCTTACGCTGGGATAGATTTTCATGGTGACCCAGACATGGTTCTTCCACCAGGAGAGCAGTGGGATGAGTCAGGTAAAATCCTTTTCAACATTTTTCCTATTTTAATTTTTTTTTTGTTATTTTTTCCATTGTCTCAAAACTGATAGCAAAAGTTTCAAATGCAGATGTGGGTCCACAGCGACCAGCCACTCTCCGGCCTTACGAGAGGAAGCAACCAGTTGCACCCGCGCCAGCCCCACAGGACGAATCAGCAGAGGTTTTGGCCGAGTTGGAGGGTCATCTCGAGCGCTTGATAGGAGATATTCCGGAGACCACTATAAATGACATTCCTCGTCGACTTCAGCGCTATGTGATTGGGGTCCCGGGACCTTTTAGGAGGTTCCTTTGCAAGGTGGCCCGTGCAGTGGTTTCTTATAGAGATCATCACCAGTGATAGGATGATCGCCTATTGTGGGCACATGTGACATTTTTGTTTTTGTGCTTATCATTTTTGCCGATCATAAGGTGTTTTTCAACCTATGATCGAGGACGATGTATTTTTTGACACACTCCTATATATATCACTATTACCGGCTTATCTTGTAAATCATGTTATGGAATGGTTTAAAATTTACATGTATGATTATTGCAAATGTCTATTTAACATTCGAGAAACAATTGCATCTGCTAATGTATTTAAAGATCTTGGAATATGCTGATATTCAATATAATCAAATTCATGTTCCAAGAGATGCACTCTCAAAAATAATCTTAATAACACTAGATTTCTAATGGCATACACTCTATTAAGTTGTAATACAACGAGTTCAGAATCTAACCTCACTATCAAACTCCGAATCCCAAATGAAATATATTTAGATAATAACTCAATCACTGCACTATACTCGACAATGTTGTTCGTTGTTTGACTGAGGCTTACCCCATGCATAGATACTAACTCGTCAGAGGGCGAATAGATAACCAAAGCTGTGGAAGAGATGTTCCATGTATTACGACAAGCACCATCAGCGAAACCAATGTATGTTTGGAGAGGCATCGACATCTGCAATATTAAGAGTAAAACCAAGATAAGCAGGAATAATGACGAAAAAACACTCTCTAAGCTAAGCACACTGTTTAAACTAAAACACACCAGCTAGAAAGAAAAACTATCCTAACTAAAAATCCCCATACCCATCTTTTAAGCATAATACCTCTTTAAGTAAAGACCATTTCTGGGTTTACCCAAAGAGTCCCCGTCAAAGTCTACCAATTAATAGGCCCCTTTGGCTAGCTTTCGCTTGACAACATAGGGGCCATGCCACATAGGAACGAATTTTCCAGCACCTAATTTATCATTAGCTTGATCATAAACTAAGACTAGATCTCCTTCCGAAAAATTTCGAGGGGTCACATTTCGATCATACTAAGCTTTCATGTGTTTTGCGTGAGTCTCGATCGCCAATGCAGCATCACGTCAATTCTCATCTAATTGAGCCAAGTATAACAAACGCTTTTCCTATTCGAAAGTGGCTAGAAGTAACTCGATGGCCATTTGCAGTGACGGGATCTCGCATTCAATGGGTAACATGGCTTCCAAACCATAGACTAGTTGGAAAGGAGTGAACCCTGTTGATGTTTTTACTGAAGTTCGGTACGCCCAAAGTGCTGAAAATAGCATGTTGTGCCAATTTGACTGATGAATCCCAATGATTCATCAGATCATGACAACTAAAACTTTGTTGATGGATTCAACCAGACCATTCGCTTGTGGATAATAAGGGGTTGAACTATCGTGACGTAAACCAAGTTGGCCTGTAAGTTCGATCATCATAACGTTTCAAAAATGGCGCCCATGATCAGTGATTATTGCTTGCGGGACACCGAACCTAGCAATTATATGATTGAACATGAAAATTGCAGCTGTCTTGCTGTCTGCCTCAAATGTAGGCAATGCCTCGGCCCACTTAGTAAAATAATCTACCGAAAGGATGATATACGCATGCCCCCCGGCCGAGTGAGGGTTACATGTAATAAAATCGATACCCCATTTGGCAAAAGGACCAACGACAATTATAGGGTGGAGAGGAGCAGGTGGAGCGCGCATCTTACGATAAAAAATTTGGCAGTTGTGGCATTTTCGGACCGTCGTAATACAATCTTTAAATAAAGACGGCCAAAAGTAGCCAGCGTGCAATATCTTTTGGGCTATGGCAAACCCAGACATATGACCGCCACACGCTCGAGAGTGACAGTCATTTAGAACCCTTTCAGCTTCCTCATGAGTTAAGCAACGTCGAAAAACAGAGTCCGCCCCACAGCGATAAATAGTATCTCCAATAATCCTGAATTGTTGGGACTGGAATCAAATTTTTCAACGTTCTGACCTTGAAATTTCTGGCCCAAAGGATTGGGTTTGGAGATAAATGATGATATCCCCATACCACGGATCTAAAGTGCTGATTAGAAACAAGGATTCGTCTGCAATGGGCTCCTCCGCCGCAGTTTCCGTGTCAGCACGCGGGAAGTCACACATTAACTCCACAAAAACTAAAGATTTCTTAGACTTGGATTTCTCGAATTCCAAGTCGAACTCCTGCAGGATAACAATCCATTTAGAGTACTTGCCCCCTATCAATTGCTTGGTCAAAATGTAGATCATAGGGTTGCAATCCGAAATTACTGTAGTTTTACGTAGTAAAATGTAGTGACGAAAACGTTGGATAGCTTGAACGGCTGCCAATGCCAATTTCTCCACATGTGAGTATTTTAGCTCAGTTCGATTTAAAGTTCGACTAAGGTAATATATCACATGTTCAGTCCCGAATTCATCTTCTTGAACTAAGACCATTCCAATGGTGGAATGAGAGACGGCGAGATATAAGAAGTAATCCTAGTTGTAGTTGGGAGGATGCAACAACGGTGCATGGGTCAACGCGTGTTTGAGTGCATCAAAAGATTTCTGAGCTATCTCATCCCAATAGAATGGAGTATTCTGTTTCAACAACCGGGTAAAACCCTTTGTAACCTCGGCGTAGTTAGGAATGAATCGTCGTAAAAATTTTGCTTTCCCTTGCAAACTTTGGAGTTGGCGAAGACTCGAAGGAGGAGGCAATTTGATGATAGCTTCGACCTTCAAGGGATCAACGCAAATGCCGGCTTTCGAAACTACAAACCCTAGCAATCGACCCATTTCTATACAGAAGACACATTTGTGTAGGTTCAACCGAATCAGATAATGCCTACACCTCATAAAGATTGCTCGTATATGGACGAGGTGATCAACTCGATGTAATGAATGAGGAGGAAAGTCATCGAGATAGGGTTGCACAATGTGCTTGATGTCATGAAACGCATAAGACATCGCCCTTTGAAAAGTTGCTCCGGCATTCTTAAGCCCAAAAGGTACCTTGCAATAAGCAAATGTCCCCCATGGACAAATGAAAGTCGTTTTTGGTTGATCGGCAGGTAGAATATCATTTGATTGTATCCGGAAAAACCGTCCATGAAGGAGAATATTTCACTGACGGCACAATCATCAATGATTTGATCGATATAGGGAGTTGGGTAATTGTCCTTTGGACAGGCTCGATTAATGTCCCTATAGTCGATGCATATTCTATTGTTCCCTGTTTTTTGTTAACCGAAACAATATTCGATACCCAATCCATTAACGGGATCAGATAAATGAAACCTGCTTTCAATAATTTTTCAACTTCTGCTTTAATTGCAGCAGCTTTTCGTGGGTGAATCTGATGCAAACGTTGCCGGACGGGTTTAGCGTCTGGGTAAGTTTTGATCTCATGGACAAAAATCGCGGGATCAATTCCTGGCATTTCCTCATAGGACCAGGCAAACACGTCGCAGAATTCTTGAAATAGGGCCTTATATAGTTGAATTTCGTCATTTGTACACGAGGCACCTATATGAATGTTCTCAACAATTCCGGGCTTAACCGAAATGTCTATAGGAATAGTTCGAGAGATGTTTCCCAAATTTAACTCTGAATCAAGATGTTTCATTGGATTCTGAGGTTCCTTGACATATTCAGTCGTAAAAATTGATGAGGAATAATTTTCAAAATGATCAATCTCGGGTAAAAACGATGATCTGTGATGGAGATCTTCCCATGGTAAATCATTTACACATAAGATTTCACAAATTTTCTCATCAGAGTGAACAAGTTCAGAAAACATGATTAAATCTGAGGTTGATGTGAAAAGTGATTCCTCATGGACCACATTCATTAAGTCATTTTCAGTTGAAAATGGGTCGGAAAAAGACTGCACGGCTTCATAGGCAATTTCATATGGAATCAAAGGCATGGTGTTACCAAATGAGTCTATCTCAGATTCAGAAGGAATGATCCAAGGATCATCATAAACAATGGTGTCTGATGTGATCATATGAATAGTTGCAAATGAAGATGATGCGTTGATTGGAGGAAAAGGAAAATTTCCCAGTAAACCGGCATCTTTAACTAGTCCTACTCCAACATCCTTATATGGGATAGTCGTTTTACCGACATGCTGAATACTCTCAGAAGAGGCCGGGTTGGATGAAAAGTAAGCCAGCTGGTCTATTGTTATGATCTTTCCATTATGTGGAAACTTTATTACTCGAAAGACCGATGAAACGACCACTGTCATAGCGTAAGACCAACTTCGACCCAAGAGAAGGTTGTAATCTAAAGGGGCATCAACCACCTTCACATCTAGACTAACGGTTTTTCCTTCAACCCCTATAGGAAAATCTTGTAGAATGCCAAAAGGATGAAACCCACGGCCGTGAAAGGCCTTTAGAATCGTCGGGGATTGATTTAGCGAAGGAGAACCAAACGATCTCCAACACTGTATCGACATAATACACGTTGAAGCTCCCTCATCAATTACAGTCCGATGAATAGGCCTGTTTTTTTACTATCGCTGGGATCTGGAAAGCCATTTGATGAGGCAAACGCGGTGTACTATTTTCTAGATCGAAAATTATTAGGTTCGAGTCCTGAACATCAACAGCTCCTATAGCCGACAAAAGAAATTTACATTCTGCTGGACATGATTGCAGCACTTCCAAAGCCGACATTGGTGAGGGTGAAACAGCTAAATCCTCAACAATGTTATAATTCTGAGCCGCTCTCGCATGTGGATTGAAAGCTGACTTTTGAAGTATACCCTTGGCGGGTGGTTTGATTACCAAGTTTGGATTAGGTTTCTCGATCTGTAGTGGATCGGAACCGGGAGATGAGGTTGATGGATTAGAATGAGAAGATTATGCTTCTTTACCATCAACAGGACTTTTACTACCATAATCTTGCGATCGAGTCGCAATCCTAACATGGGACATCATCAGTATGGGTTCTTCATTGGCACTCGAGGATGAACCTATCATCTTACTGTCTTGAGCCGGAAAAGGATCCTTCAAAATAGCAGGAGTTTGGGAACCCTTGTCAATCTTCGCAACCTCTACACGATGAGGGCAGTCTCTTGTAAAATGTTCATCGTCACAAATGAGACAAGGATAACGAGGTTTGCGCTTTTCATCATTGGATTCCGCCTTTTCAGGTTTCTACTTTGAACTTTTGTCCGTTTTATTCTTCTTCTTTCCTTTCTTCTTCCCACAGGATTTTGATTTGGCTGTAGATGACTCTACAATGTGAATATCGGTGGAAATCTTTGCAGAAGAATCTCCTATTGGGGAATCAGGCAAGGTTATGATAGGGGAAGAATTCTTGGAAGACTTCTTCTTACTTTTAGTGTTAACCGTGCCAATCATACCATTGGCGGCATGAGATCCCGAAGGAGCTGCAGCGATTTGATTTTGCTTGGGAAGGTCAGGGATTTTCTCATGTAACGTACCTGAATGAGTATAGACCAAGTCAAGGTACTACACTTGAGCAATTACTTGCTCCTCAGTAACAACTCCGGCTTTAGCTACATCTTCAGTGATCTTTGGCAACAAAGATTTTACAAACCACTCGGCCAAAATCTGATCTGGAATAAATACCTTCACTAAACGCCGTTGACGTCTCCACTCATGAATATGATCTGAAATATAAGTTGACGTCGATTGTTTTAACGAAGTTAACAATTCCGTGCCATTGTCATATCGGACTGGCAACTGAAAATGAGTTAAAAACAACGTAGCTAACTGACTAAAATTATAAAAAGTTCCTCGCGGTAACTCAATGTACCACTTGGCCATGAAACCAATTAGAGTGCGCTGGAAAAGTCTAAGACGGATTGAATCATCTGAAATGGAGTTAGATGCACACCAGAGGTGGTAAGTCATCACATGGTTCGACGAGTCCTCTCCTGATTTACCTTCGAACTTAGGAATGTCACT
Source organism: Pinus tabuliformis (assembly GCA_031772625.1). Lineage (NCBI taxonomy): Eukaryota > Viridiplantae > Streptophyta > Pinopsida > Pinales > Pinaceae > Pinus > Pinus tabuliformis. The sequence continues at coordinate 229,855,629 of CM062807.1, read as the reverse complement.
GGGAAACTTATTCAACATTGGCGGCCAAAACGGAAGATAATTAATGGGATCATTCGTTAGGCGCGACAAGTCAGGCAAGTCCAAAGTTACGATAAACGGTAACTGCTGATTAGGGTCCCTAAAACTCTGGGTCATTAGACCAGCCCCAGGAGGAGGATATCCAGGATAACTAGGAATAGGAATTGCATTCGGGGTATTGTATCCTCCCGGAAAACCAGGATTAACCGGACCATACTGGGGTTGTTGAGGTTGTTGATAAGTGTACCCAGGATACGGTTGATACTGATAGACTGGCTGCTGCACAGCAGGACCGAATTGGTACTGTCCCTGGTACGGTTGATAAGTAAATTGTGGTTGACTTGTGACAACCGTACTTGAACCAGGTTGTCCTACAGGCATCTGAATCCAAGTTTGAATCGTAGATCCAGACGGTGGTAAATATATTTGAGGAGTAGATACAGGAACAGTAGAAACCGGAGCTGTCGATACTCCAGAAGTAGGTGGGGTAGATTGAACAGATGTTGCGGTAGTTGTAGCAGTCGTTTGAGGCGGAGTACGAGATGTACTAGGCCCAGGCTGAGAAACTACCGAAGGTACAGAAGTTTGAATGTTAGACTGGACTGGTTGCTGGGGTGAACCAGAAACTAAGGGTTGTCCAGTTTGAGATGACAATTGTATACTTGGGTGCAACACCTGTTGAGTTTGCGATGGATCCCACACTATATTCATTCCGGGGTACTGACCCATAACAGGTTGAGAATACTGAGGACCATAACCGGGTTGAGGGTAGGATTGATAATTGAAAGGTACATTTCCCGTTCCTTGAACATACGTTTGACCGGAGAGTGGTTGGAAACCTTGGTTCGAGTATTGACCTTGGGGTTGATACCCTTGGGGCACATATTGATACTAGGGTTGACCTTGAGGTATAAATTGATACTGGGGTTGACCTTGGGGTACATATTGAGTCTGGGGTTGACCTTGAGGAACGTACTGTCCCGTAGGTATGTACTGTCCTTGAGGTTGCCCCCCAGATGCAAATTGTGTACCTTGAGGTTGCTCACCAGCGTTAATTGAGGCTGCTCCCCAGGCGTTAACTGGCCACCTTGAGGTTGAGGATTGGGAATAGAACCTGAAATCATAAGAATTTCTTCTACGCTCAACGGCTTAGTACCATTGCTTCCAGTTAATAACCCTTGCTCAATGGGTTGAGGAGATGCTCCCGAAAAAGTACCAGAAAGGGACTGATACCCCGAGGGAACAGAAGGACCGCCGTACAAAAAGGATTCAGGCGATTGAGTAAACATGGATGACTGTCCTAACATATTTACGAGAGTATAAAAACCTCTAGATGTTGGGTGATAAGGAGCGCGAGGTGGTGAAAAACTTAACCCTGAGTTTTCTAAGAAATTAGTCAAAGAAAGATACCAAGAACTGTTCCTAGGTGGACTGTAAAAAATCGATTCACGCTCCTTTAGCTCAATAACAAGTTGATTTTCATGGATAGGGATGCCTATTTCTTCTTTCGGAGCAAGTTCTTCAATAGCAATAAGTCCAGAAGGAAGATCTTGGGTGATTACTCTTTCTACCCTAGGTGAACCAGGACCACTAGAAGTTGGAGAAACAAACCCCGATGTCGGAGTAGCAGCAAATTCACTTTCAGGCTCGGATATTTCAGGTTCCTCACCTATATCACTAGTAGATGAAAAGCTACCAGTAACTTCGGAAACAGACACTGACTGTGGATTATAATCTGCTACTAACGGTTGAAAATCAGGATGTACTATCAAAGAAGATTCTCCTTCTTCAGGTGACCCAGCTCTACTGTCTCTAGGAGTTACGAGGACTTTCAAGCCTTCAAGCCGGCTTGGTATTTCCTCAAGAGGTTGGCCCCGAAGTGTATGGGAATTCCTGAGTAACTCAGCCACGTTTACAAACTTAGGAGATTGGCCCTGAATTCTACGGGACTGCCTTGGTAATTCAGCCACAGTTAAAGACTTTTAACTACTTCACACGCAAACAAAGTAAAATCTCATTGAAAACCACCTAAAGTCTCTAAAGAACCAAACAAATTTGAATCACACGCCTAAAGAATCTAGGAGATCAAACACACACAAACAATAACTTTCCGTACTCAAAACACTAGTTGGTGATGAAATCCAACGTCGCAGAGTTCAATACAGAAATTGTGGTTGGAACAGTTACCCCGGAAACCTGCTTAATGAATAGACTAGCACAAGTTCCTCCACTTAACTGTCTCGAGTGAAGAGAACCCCCCAAAAAATCCAAGTGAGTCTAGCCGACGTCTGCTCCAGGTACAGTGGGATCTTCCCACCACTCTCACCTCAAGAAGAGTCCTAAAGAATATGGCCACTAAGGTTACCAACTGAAACAAATATACCTGGGGGAACAGTCTACGATCCGATATGCACGCAAGGGCAGAGTAGCAAGCTCAATCCCCTTGAAGGCTCCTTGACATAATCCAAGGTTTACCAACAAGTGACCCCAGGCTCCTCGACAATGGTTAATCCGAGGTTTACCTTTTTTAATACGTGAATATCTGGCATCGTTCCCAATGAGGAAGGATTGATTCCCACACTGGTTTGGACATGATCTCGTGCTTCTCCTTTAAGAGGAGCTTTCCCAGAGCATAAATGCAACAATTGGATTTCTTCCCTACCGCAAGATACAACTACTTGTTTGTTTTTACTGTCTTGGAGAGTTAATTACTCTCCTACTCCAAGACACTAGCCTAAGCTAAGTTGGTGTATCAGAGCCCTAGAAATAAAAAAGTTACTAGATGAATTTTACTTTAAGCGTTATTTTTTATTGGTTTTTGTTTAAGTCAGAAGGTGCGGAGATGAAACTCGTGGTATGAAGACTCGACTCAAAATCACTAAAAATGCACCTAAGATGATTTAAACAATCTTTTTCTCTTCGATGAACTTCTAAACTAAGAAAGAGTTTGAGAATGCAAATACTTTGTAAACACAAATCTTTCTCAATCAAACAAATTAAAAGAAGAGTTTTTGTCCTTTTCCAATGCACTCAAAACGAGACAACTAGTTATTTCACAAAAATTTCCCTTTTCGTTTCAAAGCACTCAATCACTACAAAACAAACTTTTTCCAAAAGAGATTTTTATAGTTTTTATAAAACACTCAAAACTAATGAAAATGACTAACTTTGAGATCTATAAATTATAAAAACCTATTTGACGTCAAAGCCTACTAAAAGTCTTTTTTAAGGATGTTTTACTTAGCTAGACGTAAGCTAAGGACCAATTTATGCAGAATCACAAATAAGTCAAGAACAACCAATTTTGTTTTCTTTTTGAAAATGAAAATCCAAAATTTAAACACAAGCTTTTCGAAGTTTTGTAAAGAGAAAACTCAAAGCGGATTCCTCAACAAGGGGAGATTTCATAAATGGTCAGACTCATAAGAAGGCTGGTAGACACTAAGGTGATCTAAAGTCCCCACAGCTTCTAAGCTCAGAGCCACCGCACAACCAAAATGAAAAACAAGCCCAACAAGCAAAACTCATAGGAAATTCACCTAAAACCCTAACACTAACGAAATCAATCTAAGGAAAGATTCTGACAGGTTATATGCAGGTCTGGGCAATGGATAACAATTTCTAAACAAAAAACTAAGCTGACTAACAGAGGAAATCTTAGGTTTTTCAAAATTTTGACAGGGTCCGCAGGCCCACAGTTGACACAGGTGCGGTCCCACTCTGTGCTAAAAGCCAAGCTGCGGGTAGGTACGCACTGTGTCAAACGGCTAGGGTGCGGTCCTCTCCCAAA